>JAJOOF010011839.1:0-11702 GCA_029582545.1 Solanum lignicaule
CCACTAGGTGAAATCACCATTAAAATACATCTAACCTATCAGCAAGCCAGACCCAACAAGAATATCAACCCATATTTGCTAAATCACACCCCAAGAATAGGGTTTTTAGCCACACATCAAGAAATAAGAAATTATACCTAACATGATAATGAAATCAACTGGGTATAAAAAATTAAACCTTGAATTAAGCAAAGGAAAATGAATAGAGAAGACCCACTTTCAACTTGGGGAAGAAGAACTCCTTTCTTTAAGTCTCCACAAAACCCTCTCCAAACTTGAGAGAAAAAAATATCAGCTAAAGTATGTTCTAAAGTGAAAATAATAATAATAATTGTTCCACTCCACAAATCTCCTTAAGACTACAATTCTAACTAGTATTTATAGTTTTCACAGATTGTGTTGCGGAGGATTGTTCGGCGACATTAGTCGAGATCGCCAATGAACTCAGCGATATGCCTTTTGGTCAGCTCATCGCCTTCGGTGTCTTGCCTTTAGCATCATCGCATTCTGGATCAGTGGGCGGTACAGTACTGCTTCACGGAACTGATCGGCTACTCGCCGACTGCTCCTTTCCTCGCCTTTTGATCCACTTCCTTCAAGGCTTCGCGTTCGTTTCGGCAACTCGCCAAGTTAAACTCGGTGATCCGCAGGATTCCATTTCTTGTTCTTTTCAGGCCTATTTGCTCCGTTTTACGCCTAAGTGTCCATGCTTCCACTAAAACTTCAGCATTTTAATCAGGTATTGAGATAAAACAAGCATTCAAGGACACTATTCCATTAAAATAAATCCCTAAATGAGTCCAATTTGTGGAATCATCAACACCCTTAACTTAAATTTTTGCTTGTCCTCAAGCAAACTAAAGTTCAGCCGTTCAAAAAGGGTGCCTCAAATAGTGCTACACAAGACTAAATCATGAATGCACACAACAAGACTCAATTTATTTATGCAAGGATCAATTGTTTACTCAAAGATTCAAATTGTGACACACCATCACCAAAGATTCTCATGCTCACAATACTTGCTACTTGTGCAAGTTCAAGCTCAACAAAAATATCTAAATGCCCTCGCACAAAGAATGATTCCATATTCACACACATATATGAGTCAATTTAAGATCAGGAATCAGATACAACGCTCACACTCAAAAAGAGGAACACAATGCATGTTTTCAACCATAGGTTTGCCCTTATTTTCCAATTGACTTTCGATCCACCTTACTCAAGATAAAAAAGGTCTTTCTAAAGCTTGTAATGGGGCTGAGTGCAAATGTATGATCATTTAGGCTTAGTGACTTTTTCCTCGTGAGATATGGTATTCTCAAATCATTCCCTTATTTTCCTTTATCACTTCTTTTTCTAGTGCTTCTAAGTCATCCTTTTATTCACTCCCCATGAATTGCTTGGAACCCCAATATCCTTTGTACTTTATTCCACAAATTTCTTTTTCAATCTTTTTCTTTTATTTTTTTTATTTTTTTTATTTTTATGGAGGGCTCCATTGTTCTGCAACATGGGTAAAGGGGGACTTCTTATAGCACTTCTTGACTTCTCCTTTTCCTTTTCACCACACCCCCAACTTAGGATTTTTGTCCTAAGTTGACTATTCACTAAACCGCAAATCAAGAGGATTATAGGTAATGGATCAAGTAAGGTCTAGGGTTTATTAAGGTTCTTCCAAAGAAAGGTAAGACTCAAAGGGTGTTCAAGAGAGTTTCACACGCTCACAGGTAGGCCACAAAAAGAGTTATATATCAAATTGGCTCACACTCTTTAAAATTGCCTAAGATTATCTCAAGAGTACACATTTCTAAATCAATCAGACTAACCAGGCAAATTCTAGGTTTATTCATACATGGTTCAAAGTAATCTAATCACACAAGGCATCGATACTTCAGTCAAACAAGACTAGACACGTTCGCTAGTGTGCAACGGTCATCACAAGAGAATCAATTCGACAAATAGCTAGTCACAACGAGATGCAAAGAGTGCATATATTGTCTATGTAACTTCATTTGGTCTCGTCGTAGCCGTGCATTCATGTTTGTTCAATTGTGAGTACTATTTAAGTCATCGGTATTGATCGAAATTGAGACTCAATTTTTTTGCAAAAGAACAGCCACTTTCAACACAAGAGGTGGCGAAATTTTTTCAGAAGAATCAAAATTGTTTTTAATTAGAACAACAGGAGCCATGAGCTCAAACATCCACAGAAAAGCAGTAATTTAAAATAATTAAAAATAGACAACCCAAATGTATACAAAAACACAAGCATCCATAGCAAGCAAATAAAAGTGAGCTTTACCCCACCACAATAAAAAATATTTGTCCTCAAATATATAACAATAATCCAGAGGTCAAATTAAAGAAAGACAGAGATAGGGCTAGAGAATAATCCTGGTTAGGTAGTTGTTTTGAGTTGGAGTCCTTCAACAGATGTCGCGTAAAGCCGAAGGTATGCTGGGGCTGTTTGGTACATTGCCGAGTGATTCATCAAGCTCTGTACATCTTTTCTTAGCATTCCAATGCGTCCATCTTCAACCCACGCTCTCGAGTGATTAATCAACTACCTTTTTGTGTGTTGGCCTGCAGCTTATCTAGTTTGTTCCCAATCGGTGACAGCACTTTGGCTTCTGGGATATTCGGAGCTTCGACAAACAGATTTTTATTTCACCGAGTTTTACAGAACTTCTCAACAGCTGATGTTCGAACGGCGGTGACCATCGGGATCGCCGATCAGGTGGGCGAATCGCCGAAACCTTCCTGATCTCGCCGAGTTTTACTGATTCCAGGCTCAGAGGATGCCTTGAGTCAAACGGCGAAATATCATTGATCGCTGACGTCTTCAGTGACTCGCCAATCGGGTCTGCTACTTGCCATTCTGCACCTATTTGGCACCTACCATACTTCAATCTGTAAAACTAAGATACTATTATTTTACTAGTACACAAATATAATATGGGGTTTTGGGTTGCCTCCCAAACAGCGCCTTAGTTAACGTCGTGGCTCGACGCAAGTTACGACTTTAAGCTTCATAGTTGGAGCCACCCACATCATGCTTAGGTAACCCCTGGTTTTCCTGTGCGTGAACATGAGGTAATGCCTGCTCCATAAGCTTTTCTAGCTGCTGGACAGCTTTGGAGTGAGACCAAATTATGCGATTTATGCGTTCAGTGTCTTCTTTCAGTTCGTCCAGCGCTCTATCTTATTCACTCAACTTAAGTAGATGGTTGAGAGCATTTCCTCAATGTGTTCCACCTCCTTGTCCTTATAACTCTTTCTTTCACCAAGAGGGGCATATATATCTTTTTTCTTGCACTGAGATTCGATTTTCATCACACTCTTGGCCAATCCATCCACCTGTGTCTTCAGCGTGGCCAGCATGACATCTTTCTCAATCTCTCGCTCAGCTTCAGCCATGTGATCTAGCAACTGAGCCACCACCATGTAGGGAATATGTGAAATCCCTCCTGGAATTAGTTAATCAAGTAACTGTTTGTTTCTGGGGTAGAGGCTTTTGTAGAAACAGTCCAGAAGAACTATAGGGATGCCATGATTTGTTAGCCCTTTGAATCTTTCCCAAGATTTATGTATTTGTTCTCCCTCCAACTGCTTGAAGGTCAGTATGCGATCTCGGATCCTCATTACCTCTAGTGGAGGAAAATCCATTGATTTGTAGGTGCTTATTCAACCTAGTTACACCTTACTTCAAAGCACAACTTAACAGAGCAAGACCAAGAGTAAGATTAGTAAAACTAAACGAAAACTTTACCTAACTAAAAATTCTCAAATAACATCACTCCTCGACAGCGACGCCATTTTGATGCTTATCATGACCAATGACATTATCCTACGGTATGAGTGTCTACGATCGTCGATAATATAGTAATCTAACCAACGGTTGGGGTCGTGTCCCAAGGGAGCGGTTTTGAGAATTGATAGAAAAATAGAATTTACATTCTAACTAGTCATAGCTAAAGATATTAACGAACAAAAATATAGTAAATAAAAGGGGGTGACACGAAAGTGTAAACTATCAAATGGGGTTTTTGTAACAAGTGATAAAGCAGCAAAATAAACACGAAAATCAAGTATGGGGAAAGGTTCTTGGGATGTGACCGCAATACAAGTTGAGATAAATTGTTGGGTGCATGCTTTCAATAGGAAATTTGCAAGACAATAGTGACTAGGCTAAGCTTTAAATGGAAATAAGTTCCCTCTCGGGCAACTTACCCCGTTTCAAATGCATTCCTTTAGGACACCCATTTGTCGCATGAAGACCAGCCTATGCTTTACCCCACTCACTCTCTCAAGCTGAGTGTTAGGATATGGGACTAGGGCTCACCCTCTCGGGCTGAACCTCATGTTGACCCACTCATTAGGCCATCAGTCTAGTGGTTTTGGTTTCGCGACCTCCCTCTCGGGCAAGCCGAAAATACATAGGTGGCTTTGTATTTGCAACTACAAACCCTTTATATTAAACCACAACCACTAGGTGAAATCACCATTAAAATACATCTAACCTATCAGCAAGCAAGACCCAACAAGAATATCAACCCATATTTGCTAAATCACACCCCAAGAATGAGGGTTTTTAGCCACACATCAAGAAATAAGAAATTATACCTAACATGATAATGAAATCAACTGGGTATAAGAAATTAAACTTTGAATTAAGCAAAGGAAAATGAATAGAGAAGACTCACTTCCAACTTGGGGAAGAAGAACTCCTTTCTTCAAGTCTCCACAAAATCCTCTCCAAACTTGAGATAAAAATATCAGCTAAAGTATGTTCTAAAGTGAAAATAATAATAATAATTGTTCCACTCCACAAATCTCCTTAAGACAACAATTCTAACTAGTATTTATAGTTTTCACAGATTGTGCTGCGGAGGATTGTTCGACGACATTAGTAGAGATCGCCGATGAACTCGGCGATCCGCCTTTTGGTCAGCTCATCGCCTTCAGTGTCTTGCCTTTAGCATCCTCGCATTCTGGATCATTGGGCGGTACAGTACTGCTTCGTGAAACTAATCGGCTACTCGCTGACTGTTCTTTTCCTCGCTTTTTGATCCACTTCCTTCAAGGCTTCGCGTACTGGAACGAAGGGCGGTTCATGTCGTTTTGGCGACTCGCCAAGTTAAACTCGACGATCCGCAAGATTCCATTTCTTGTTCTTTTCAGTCCTATTTGCTCCGTTTTTCGCCTAAGTGTCCATGCTTCCACTAAAACTTCAAATACCTGAAACTTTAGCATTTTAATTGGGTATTGAGATAAAACAAGCATTCAAGGACACTATTTCCATTAAAATAAAGCCCTAAATGAGTCCAATTTGTGGACTCATCAATGGCTAGCAGTACGTTTTGTTTGTACTGATACTACTCTTGATATGTCAGTTGAGATAGTCTGGTTGCAGGATTAGTGATGTCTCTTAAACGAAGGCTGGGATGATCTCCAATAGCTTCTATTCTTCTCTCCTTCTGGTGGGAGTTGTATCTTATTTCTTTTATAAATTTTACTCTTAGAAGCTCTTGTGCATGTTTAGACTAATTCACGGGGAAGGGTGTAATTTTATTTTTTTTACAAAGAACTTTGATTCTAAATTGAGTTAAGAGTATTTCTACTAGAGCTGTCAAAATGGACTAGCCCAACTCAACCCTAACGGGCAAGAGAGTTAAATGGGTTGGGACGTGCTGGCCCTTTTAATTAAAAGGGCTATAAAATAGCAGCCCAACACAGCCCTAAGCGGACCACGGGTTGGGACAAGTTGGCCCTTCAACCAAAAAATGAACAATATTACTCTCTTAGAAAGAGTATCAAACGTTGACGTCCATGAACACGACACCAATACATATAAAGTTTCATCTACGAATCAGACACTTCGGTGAATACTTACAAAAATAAATTTATGAATCACACACTTCGATAAATACTTACAAAAAAACATAATAGTCAACGTAAGATTTAGCGAAGAAATGTTGATCATTCCACCATTCCTCCTACAAAAACTAGCTAGTTTAAAAGACTTGATTTTTTATTTTTAAAAATATTTATTGATAAAAACTTTACAAATAAAACACTACTAAAAATATATATAATTTTTAAAAAAAATATTTATAGCCCCCGGGCTGGCCTCTGAGGCTTGCGGGTTGGGCCTACGAGGCTAGCGGGCCAAATGAGGCTGGGCTAAAAAGCCTCGTTCCTAAATGGGCCAAAAAAATTAGGCCCAACCCCACTTAATTGTAGGGTTGGGTTGGGTCAGCCTAGCGGGCCAAACCCATTTTGACAGCTCTAATTTCTATATGTAAACAAGGTGTTAGTTTTTAATTCATTCACTTCTGCATTTAAGGCCCATATTAGGGGTAAGGGTTCTACTAGCTAGGGGTTAGAGTAGGTGCTCGGATGGCCCGATGGGCCGCTAAAGGGAAAATTAGCAAACTAGTCAAAAAATCTAACTTAATTAGTAAAAACATTTATACTTTATAAATATTAGTAAAAATGTCAAAATGTCATTATTTTAGAAAAGATTGTGTATTCTAATTTACTTCCTATTTTATCTCACCTTAATTACACATTTTTCAATTAATTCTCTCTCATATGTTTAAAAAAAAGTGAATATTTTCTCTCTCTCATATTTTCAACTTCCAATTCTTCCTATTTCAAAGCCCGCCTCTTTCTGTTGCTTCTTGTTTTTTTTTCTTTCAGAAATTGGAAAATATATTTTATAAAGATATTCACACAATCCCTTTGATTAAGGTACGCATCTTTATCTGTTTTTTAAGATTTATTTTATGATTTTATTTTTGTTTAAATTGTTCAAAATTCTTGTCTGTAGTTGAAATCACGTTTAGGGTTTGATAAACTCTAAATCACTCTCCAATGGCAGAATCTAAGAGAATTACTAGAGGTATCCAACTTAATCAACAATTTTCTAGCGATTTTCCATCATTTAATATATGTATTACTCAAGAAATAGCGGATAATGTAGGATCCGTTGCTAAAATGATGGAAGAGAGACGATCGAAATATTGTTGTGGATATTTTGTTAGTTTTGATAATATACCACATATTTGGAATCAGCCTTTTCTAGATATGTACATTGGCGTGTATTTAGTAAATTAAGGATATTTTTTTACCTTAGATAGTGATGCTATTTCAGATTGTATTAAAGAATTCTTATTGGATGGTTTTGTATTCATCATGGTATATTGTATTTGTGTTGTGTGATTTTATAAGTTACTATACTTATAGGTTTTTGTATTCACTATGCTCTGTATATCATTTTCTTGTTATGGACATTATAAGAGTGTTGTTTGTATCCAATCAAGTAAAGATACATATTAACTTATACATTTGTATTCCTTTAAAACAAATAGTGATGATATATTGTATTCACTCCTTATTATTTGATTGTTTTGTATTCATTATGTCTAAGGCTGCGCAACGGACCGGAACGAACCGGTACCGGAACGGAACGGAACGGTTTGACCGGTACCGGGATGAACCGGACCGGAATTACCGGGATGAACCAGACCGGAATTACCGGGACGGATACTCGGTTTCGTCCCGTCTTACTATATACCGGGATGGAATCGAAATGGACCGGAACGGACCGGAATGGAACGGGATGGGATAAATGGGACGACACATCTAGCTATTTCAAAAAATGATTTTAAAAAATTTAGTTATTTTGATTTTTTGAATTACGAAAATATGAATGTTTTTTTTATTTTTCTAAGTTTAAACTTTAAATTAATAGTTTTGAAATTTATAAATTATAATGTAATTTTACATAAGTTTATTTTAAAGATTTTTTTATTTTATTTTTACCTATTAAGTTTACAAGTTGAGTTTAATAAAGTTTTTTTTAAAAAATTTTTAGCTTAGTTTTCAAATTTCAAGATTTGAATCTTTTGAAGTTTATAAGTTATTACTTATTAATATGTTATAACTTATAAGTTATATTTATAACTTGCAATTTAAATAACTTAAGTTTGTAATTTTTATTTTTAAAAAAAATAAGGATAAAACAATGACACAATCACACAAATTTTAAGAAAATAGAAAAAACTTTTGAATCTTGTAGATTTAATTAAAGATATATAGAATATATCAAAACACATTTTAATCTTATAGTCTGAAACGTGTCATATGAATTGTTTTTATAAATTTATTTAAAGATATATAAAATATATCAAAATACATTTTAATATTAAAATCTTAAATATGTTATACACAATTTTTTGCTAAAAACAAGAACATTAAAGGAAAGAAAAGCAAGCCATTTTAAAACGTAGAAAGTACTACTTAATAAATATATTGGTTCATGTTTCTCACTCAATGCGTTTGATATGTGTTTTGAAATATCAACTAATTTGAATTTACATTGCACAAACTCATTAAAAATAAGGCCGGATCAATATCATTGATGATCTAAAGCCAAATTGCAATTTATTTTATTTTTTTCAAAGAAAAATTATATGTATAATTTTTATTTAAAGTCTATTTTCTAACTTTTTAAAACTAAAGTTATAAATAATTATTTTATAATCAACTTGATCTTCTAATATTATTTTTTCTTCAATTAGTAAAATAGTAGCAATCTATTCAACATTTTTTTTCAAACATTTCAATTATCAAACATTGGGAAAGTTATATATTTTATTTTTTATATATATAAAATATAAATTAATTAATAAAAAATAATTAACCGAAATCGGACCAGACCGGAACGGAACCGGAATAAATCGGGATAAACCGGTACTGGTACACCGATATCAAATTGTGATATCGTTTCGTCCCATGTACCGGTTCACGGTGTCCCGTTCCATCCCGAAGACTACCGTACCGGAACGAACCGGAATGGTACTGGAACGGTACCGATACAACCCGATCCGGTGACCAGCCTTAATTATGTCATATTTGTTGTACTTGTGTTATGAGCTTTACAAGTTACTGTATTTACATGTGTTTGTATTCATTATGCTATGTGTGTCATTTTCTAGTTATGAAAATTGCAAGAGTGTTGTTTGTATCCAGTCAAGTTAAGATATATATTAACTTTATACATTTGTATTCATTTTAAACAAACAATGATGATTTTTTCAAATTCTATTCAGTATGGCATATTTGGTGTATTCATTAGATCATAATAATTATTGTATCTGTCTGGTGTGGATTATAAGTTACATTATGGTATAAATTTATATTTATGTGATGTGGTTTATAAGATACAATGTAGTTCAATAAACAGAAAACAAATAACCAAATAAATAAATGAAAATACAGTATAATTGTCGTAAAAATTTGTACCCGCTCCAATTTATTTTCCGTAGAGACACTATTTGATTCAAAAAAATAAAAACAAACAGCCAATGAAAATAACATGTCTTCAAACAATCCATTATTATTTTCATATTCAACAAGCAAAAAAATTCAACGAATTCACCAAAACTAATTATTCATACGTTGTTCATAATACATACAATTTACAATGAAAATAGATACAGTTTACAATTATGTAAAAAAAATTCATTCAAAATTATAATCAATTAGAAACAGATTAAGGATGAAGCAATTAACTAATACATGGTCCAATTTGTATTCCACCAATTTTATCGAACTTCTAGCAGAAAAATCCTTCTCCAAAGCTGCTTGTCAACAATTTTTTTTGTCCTATTTCGTTCAAATCTATCTTACCAAACAGAAAAAAAAAAGATTTTAATCAAAATAAATTGATCAGAGATTGAGTATTTTCAATTGAATCTTGAATATCGATAATGAGAAAATTGATCAACAATGGGGTCACCGATGAAGTATTCAGTTTTGATTTTTGTAACTGATGAGACTTTTAAGGGATTGTTCCTTTTTAAAATTATTCTCTTCCCTAAATTTCTCCTTTCTGTTATTTAACAATTGTATTCTTTCAATTAAAACAAATAATAAAAACTTAAATAAGATACATAATAACCTATTTTTTGATATTTTTACTAAATATTGAAAGTGTTGACAATGGATCCTATTAAATGTTAAAATATTGACATTTTAAAAAATTTCCCAAAAATAAAATTAGCTATTCATTGATCATAAAAGTGCTTTTGAGTATAGTATGATTTTGGATAATCAGTCACTAAATAGGATTAGTGACAAGTTTCGCTTTTTAGCTATAAAATTTGATATACATTAATTTCTATTTTTAAGAATGTATGTGAATTTACTGTATCCCTGTAAATTCTTATTATTTAGGGATAATTTCAAAGACCTCTTTTCATGTTCACTTTGTAACATTCACCTTCCTTGTGATTTATAAAGATAAACACAATATTATAAATCATAAGAGATATCTATTATTTATGCGTGCATTTAAAAAAAATATTCGATTAAGCAAATATCAAATAACACCTGCTTGTGTAAGGTGGATCTACCACTTATATTAATTATATATATGTGAATTAAAATATTAAAGTAACAAAATTTACATTTAAGTTATAAATTTTTTATTTTATTTAAAAATAAATATATATTCCAGAAGAATAATTTCTACTTTATGTAATCCTTGCATTATAGTCCAAATAATATATTCCTATATTTTATTTTTTATATTACTAATTTCTCCATAATTTATCTCGAAACCAAATAACCCTCACATAATTATATTTAGGGAAAAAGATTAATTATGCCATCGAACCTTGAGAAAATGTTCATTTATGTCATCCGTTAAAAGTTTGATTCATTTATGCTATTTTCGTTTGAGAAAAGGTTCATTCATGCCATTATTTGTTAATTGAAAACAATTTTGATTTTTACAAACCATAGTTTACATGTAGTATTCATTCGATCATGTCATTAATTATATCATTTTTCAAAAAGAGAAAATGCTCAAATTTAATATGTCATCAAACTTTGAGAAAAAGACTCATCTATGTCCTTTAAAAATTTGGCAGATTTAGACCATTTAAATTAACAAATAATAACATAAAGAATATAGCATAAATAAACTAATGAGAAAATAAAAAAAATTTAATCAAAATTAAACGACATATTTAGCCTTTCCCTTATTTTTATTCCTCAGGGAGGGACTAGTGATCGTCACTCTTCAATCCAATATTTAAAAGGCAAAGAGGAGAATTTGATACCGTCAAAGCAATTAGGTGCACCTACAGAATAATTATCCACAAATCTTCTTTTTTCCTTCCTTTTTTTTTCTTTCTATATTCTCCACTTTCTTTTCTTTCTTTTATTCCCTCCACCCCTTTTTGACCTTTTGCAAAATGATTTTAGACCTTTACAAATCTCCATTACCAAAATCTTCATACAACTTGAACATCTTATGCCCTTATAATCTTGTTAATCACTACTTTCTTAAAGGGTCAATAGCTTCCCCTCATTACTTAATGTGACTCCTCATTGTTAATGGACATATTCATCATTTTGATTAACACTAAAATTTATAAAATAAATAAAAAGATTAAAGAAAAATGGATTAAGATCGATCAAGTTTATTTTATTTCAGCTAATTAAGCCAATAATGAAATAGTTAAAATACAACGGAAGAAAAGGTTGGGAGTCTTTTTCCATATAAGTTCTAAAGTAAAGAAAAAAGGTTTTTAGGACAAACTTTGAATTTTTCAAAATGACTTCTCTTCTTTCGAAAGGGTTCTTGTATATATATATATATATATATATATATATATATATATATATAT
>JAJOOF010011840.1:0-23305 GCA_029582545.1 Solanum lignicaule
GGAAAAATAGAACAATAACTATCATCAAGATAGTATAACAAATTTTTGTATCATTCTTTAAGGAAAAACAATTAAAGAATCAAAAATTGAAAAAAATAGACCATAAGAATATTGTGAAAAATTGTGACCTTTGTTTGTAAAAGTGTTGCTAAAGATCCAAATAGAGAAAAATTTGGAGATGCATAGTTCAAGTTTTAGCAACAGTTCCCACATAAAATTTAAGTAATTTATCATAATAAATCCATTACTTCACATAATCTAGAGAAGGGTGCATGAGTTCACGAGTGTACGAAACATAAACAATTGAATTATCCAAACAATCATGTTGCAAGTATATAATATTGGTTTGTTGCATTGCCTTCCATGGAACCCTGTAGGGATTTCATCTGTGGATTAGTTTCGACCATCAAGATATTGTGGTTGCTGAAGCGGCATGGAAGACTGATGAAGCTGTGACAGCTGGTGGGTTGGCAATAGTGTGATCTACTGTTGCTTAGCTTGCTGCTGTTGCATTTACTTTTGTCTTTGTAAAAGTAGTTGTTGCATATGTCGATTGTGGGACTGCTGTCTTAATTGCTGGTTGTGCAATATTTTCTGGCTCTGCGACATTTGCTGCCAGACGCTTGAATTTTGTTGTAGGGAACCGAGGTTTGCCTGCACTGGGTTCGTTCCACTTTGTGAACTTAATGAGCTTATGTCAACTTGTTGATGACGGTTAACAGGATTTTGTTGCAAAGAGCCAGTAGACACTTGTTGCAGTGAGTTCAAAGAATCGGAACCAGGCTGTATTGTATTTATCATGTCTTGCTGAGAGTTGGAATTTGTCGATACACCAGACAAAGAATTATACTGCAAGTTGGAGAAATTATTCTGTTGTAGAAACTTCTGTGTTTGAAAAAGTTGTTGCTGCATATGACGATGGTGGGACTGTTGTCTTAATTGCTGGTTATGCAGCATTTTCTGGCTCTGCGACATTTGCTGCCAGACGCTTGAGTTTTGCTGTGAGGAACCGAGGTTTCCCTGCATTGTGTTAGTTCCACGTTGTGAACTTAATGAGCTAATGTCAACTTGTTGACAATGGTTTACAAGATTCTGTTGCAAAGAGCATGTAGACACATGTTGCAATGAGTTCAAAGATTTGGAATCAGGCTGTATTGTATTTATCATGTCTTGCTGAAAGTTGGAATTTGTCGATATGCCAGACAATGAGCTCATTGCTTGCTGATGTTTTATTAACTGCTGACTTCGAAAAAGTTGTTGCTGCATCAGAGCAGGTTGCATAACGGTGTTAATTGTTAGTTCCGTAACATTTGCTAGTCATGTTGTATAAGAAGTAAATATTGCAGCGCATTTGAGTTTTGCTGTAGGGATTCGAGGATTACCTGCTGCTTTAACCGTTGCTTTGCTTGCTGCTGTTGCTTTAACTTCTTTCTATGAAAAAGTAGTTGCTGCCTCTGCCGATGGTAGGACTGCTGTCTTAATAGCTGGTTTTACAACATTTTTTGGCTCTGTGCCATTTTCTGCCAGACGCTTGAATTTTGTTGTAGGGAATCGAGATTTGCCGGAACTGGGTTCGTTCCACATTGTGTACTTAATAAGCTTATGTTATCATGTTGAAGATTGTTTACAGGATTCGGTTGTAAGGAGCCAGTAGCCATCTGCTGCAGCGAGTTCAACAAATTACCCTGTCCAAATCCCATCTGGAACCAGGTTTTACCATATTTATCATGTGATGTTGAGAATAGGAAATTGTCGGAACGCCAGACATAGTTGGAATAATTTGACCATCAAGAGATTGTGGGTTCTGAAGCTGCATGGAAGACTGATGAAGTTGCCCCTGCTGTGGAGAAGAAGAAGTCCTGCTGCGTGCCCAATCGAAACTAAGAAAGAAACTTATGTGCTTCTCAACCGAGACCAGTTTGTTCTTGTGACTAAGTTGAATATCTTGCTTGTTAAGCCGCAAGAAAAGCACAATACACTCTAGCATTACCTTGAATATCTTGAGCTTTTCAATTATCTCATTTTCAAGACGCTGATGAAGAGTGTCATCCATAAAATCAGAAAGAAAAATATCAGTTTAGTCATAGTCCTACTTTTAAAATTCATGTATCAAGTACCTCCCAAGGCAACGAAAAAAAGAGTAAAGTTTAAGAAATGACATAGTTCGCAAGGTTCACACAAATAAGCAGAATGTTCATTCATGTGAATTCAGTTACATCAAGCCCTTTCCCGATGAATGAATGCCTTAATTCCTTCCCCGAAAGCAAAACAAACTAACAGAAAAATTACATGCAAAAATAACTCTTTTATGGTGACCACTACCACCTCGACTTCACAATCATTTACAATGCTTCAACAGAAACAAAGACTTCAGAATCATTCACAATACTTCAACACACATAAATGATGCAGATGCTAGAAATGAAAAGGAACTAGACACATTACAACTATAAGAGAACTATTTCTAAAGATGACAATCGACAGGAGAATTTAGAATCTTGAGCTTTCTGCACCAGTTCCCAGTATGAGGAGTTTCCAATAACCAATAGAGTACAATACGCACTACACATTGGACATGCTATATGCAAATGATGGTGTGTCATTTGACGGTACTTGCAAGGGAGTTAACCAAAATTTGGAACTATGATGAAGCACTAAAAGGGGTGTTGATGACATACCTGCTGCACTTTATGAGCAATTTTCTCATATAAATCATTGAGGTATGATAAATACATCTCCTTCATATACTTGATCTGCATTACAAATTTTCAATAAGTCAAATGCGGAAATGTCAAGAATGCATTCCCATGTGGTTAGGTGATAATTAGATCAAATGTACGATGCAGTAGAGAACAAACTAGAGAATCTTCACAAAGGAACTTTCCAAATAAAAAGGTTAAAAGTGAAGTAGAAGAGGAAGACTACAACTAATTAACATATAACTGGTAAAACAAGTAACTGATCTTTGCTTCCTTCAACTTGTTGGTACTCACATCAAGAATACAACTTCCGTAACGTGATCGTAGACTAGCCCAACCAGGAGGAATTAGAACAAGACTTTTTAAAAATTAGGTTGGAAGATATAGCACAATCACCTTTTTTTTACTTTAGACCTTTATCATCAATAACACAAAAAAAGGGTAAACACTGAAATAATAATGATGTTCTCGACAACTTAATTCTGAAATAAGACATACATAGGTTTGATGAACTAATAATAGAGCTTGGTTTCTTACTTTACCACACATTTATTACCTCCTAACATCAATATATTTCATACTCGGATGAATTATTGGTCTTTTTTTTGCTACTAAATCCCTAAACAAGACATACATTGGTTGGAAGGACCACTAATAGAACTTGGTTTCCCATAGGTTGATTGCGAGGAAGGTGGGGGCCGCTTCTTGCTGAATTGGAGTGTCGTAGCAGCTGAACGTGTGTGACATCTCAATGTTGTTGTCAGTTACTAATAAAGTAAGAACACTTCGGGGTTGGTCCTCTGCTGTACCTCTGCTTGGAACAACGCCTTCTCTGGTAAAAGAGGGAGATTCATCACAGAGAGTGTGCTTATAACATGGATTTTTTGGGGCACAGTTCTAAATTCAATGGATAATGCGTCTGCTCCTCTACCCTCCTACACTTAAATACTAAACTTTTGTTAGATGCGCCTAATCCAACGTGTCACATGTTACACTCTTACCACTAGATCAAAGTCCGCAGCAGTCTTGTGGTGCTTGGTGAGTCTAAATATTCTATTTATAGGGAGCTATAATTCTATGTTGGAGTAGAAGAGCGGTCAGTAGCATTCTCCCTTTAATGTATTAACCATTTCTGGAACTTTCTCCGGATTCTTCAGTTCGGGCCGAAGAAGCATGACTGAACTTTCACAGCCAAAGTATCAATTTATTGTGTGGTTGGTTGTACAAGGGAGACTACTTACAAAAGAAAGATTAAGGCATCTAACTATTCCAGTGTAAGATGCTACATGTTGTCTTTGTGCAAGTGAATCTCTCGAGACTCAGTTACATATCTTGGATAGAGACATTGAGAGATGGCATCCAAAAGTAGGTAGGCCTAACCATACCTAAGGCTGAGGTTCAGAAAGTGTTGGAAGGCATAGAGAGGATCTGGGTAAGCTAGAAATAGTCATACGTTGATCACCAAGTGTAACACCCCGACTTTTCGAAAACGTCTAAATTAACTCGTACCTTCGTGGAAAGACAAAGAGGGTGAGTAATAAATTAAAAAGGATGTGGTATGTCATATTTTAAATGTTCAAGGGTTTTATCTCAAGTTTTGAAGTTAAGTAAGTGGCAAAATAAAAGTTGGCAAAAGTTATCATAAGTTCCTTTTAAAAGATTTCTTTGAAATTTGGGTCTAATGTATTGGATGTTTTCTCCTAATATATAAAGAGTTAGAAGGCCTATTGCCCATTAAATCGAAGGCCTACGAGTCTAGTTTGCAATGCATAAAACCCCGTATCAAACGGACATCCGAGTAAAAAGTAATGAGGGTTTTACTAGGGACTGCCAGGGCAGAATCCGTGTCGGGTAAAGAAATATGGTATGTCGGCTATTTAACGTTTTTAGCCATGGAAACAGTTCATTTCAGTTCTAAAACCAGAGAGAAAGCTTAGGAGAGGGTTTCTATGGAGTCCAAGCAAAATGAAAGTTAGTTTTGACGATTTCTACCATTAAACATTGCCCCCGTGCCTAGAAACGTAATCCCTACACGTGGCAATCGTTTTTCCCTTCTATTTGCTGCGTTTGGAGCTGGTTTTTAAAGATATAAATTTATAATTATTGGTGTTTCTTCAAGGTTTTAACTTGGTTAACTAAGATAATCATGTCGGGACTCTTTTATGATTGTTTTTATGAATTTCTACGGACGTTTCGACAAGTTGGGGCAATATGGCAAATCTGCCGATATAAGATTAATTATAAACTGTTTATAGGTGCGTACAAGCTGTGTATATATAGTGTTTGCGAAGCTTAGGACATAAGGAACAACTTTCGTGAAGGAACTACGATCTTTCGAGCGTTCATTGGAAAGGTATGTTAAGGTTATTCCCTTCGTTCGACATGTTTCCTTAGATGTAGTTAACGATGGTGATTTTATAGATGTAATTGTGAATGGTTGGCTGATTGGGTGGTTATAACCCCTCATTTTAGGGACTCACGATCTGTTAAGAAAGACCCTAAGTTAAAAACGACTTGGAAATTATTCATTTATATATTGTTTATAGCTAAATTGCTCGACTTCTGCCTAGTTAATTGTTTGTTATTGCCCTTGGGGCAATTGTGGTTAGTTGTTGAGCTATAAACTGCCTACGGGGGTTATGATGTTGTCTAAAAGGACTATATTGTGCCTAGAAGGGCTATGAATTGCCTACAGGGCTATATTGACGCCTAAGAAGGCTATGTGCTTCCTACAGGGCCATGTTGCCTAAGAGGGCTATGAGTTGTCTATAAGCTACGTTGATCCCTAAGAGAGGTATGTGCTGCCTACGGGGCTATATTAATCCCTAAGAGGGCTATGTGATTGCCTACGGGGATAGGGGACTACTGGTAGGGGTATATAGGTTGATTGGCACCTTCCGGGCTTATGGGGGCCTAAGTAGGTGGTCTTGTGTGCTGTTTGTACCTGCCGAACTTATGGGGGCTTGGTTAGGTTGTTGTTTAATTATTTTTGATAAGTTTAGATTTAGGAGCAGGTCAGTACACTTATCTTATCCTTGATTTATTTATCAGATTATTCCAGTATATCAGAATACCTTATTATAGACTATTGCCTTTCATACTATGTACATTATTTTGTACTGACGCCCCATTGCCTGAGGGTGCTGCATTCATGCATGCAGGTCCTGACAGACGACTGAGTAGACCTCCTCAGCAGCAGGATTGACTTTTATCCAGTTGGCTAGCCTCTTTCCTCCGGAACTACCAGAGTTGGGAGGTTTGTTACCTTTTGTTGCATATATCTTTATGGGTAGGCTGGGGCCCTTTCCCGCTAATCTTTACTATTCTTAGAGACTTGCAGACTAGTGTGTGGGGTGTATAGCTATGTTATGGCCATAATGGCCTATGTGGTTGGTTTGCTGAAGCTTGTGAGCTGTTTGATGTATTGTATTATTGTATACCTACTTTTAGTTTTGGTATAGATATCATGGTGGCCTCGACGGCCCAATCAGGACTTCTGTGCTAGTTGGCTATTTATTTATATGATCTCCTGGGAGTAGCTGTTTCTTTTATAGATCAGTTGGCAGGGGCCTTGCCGGCCGATGACTTAGTTTTAAGCCGAGATATACTTGTTTGATTTCTTAATTGTGTGTGGCTGCCATGCGCTAGTAGCAAATCGTTCAACAAGGTCGGCTCGGGCTTGAGATTTGGCATTAGAAGCCAGTTCCGCCCTTGAGTTTGGGGTGTGACAACATACGTAACTTGGTATCAGAGCAACGTCGTATCCTAGAGAGTTTGCAATCCGTGTCTAGTAGAGTCATGTTTATAAATGTGTTGTGCACCACATTCGATAAGCAAGAAGCTACAGGGCATGTTAGAATGATTATCCTTCTTTTGCTCACCTCGTGCTATAGAGCGGTGTCTTAAGGGTTGAGGATTCTGGCTTATAATTGATATTTGTATGCAGATAGAGATGACTGACACCAGACATACCACAACTAGCCAGGAACTAGATACAACTACAGGCGAGGGTACTGGCAAGGTACCACAGGTGGAGGTAGCCTATTGTGAGACCCAGGGGGAGACATCTTCTCAGCCCCATATAGCTTATCCACCACTTCAGGAGCCTCCGAGGGCTACAGGACCCCCGGCTCCACCAGCAATATCACCTCTAGTTCCTCCTATTCCATCTGATCATGATTTCAAGAGTGCAGTATATATGCTAGCACAGTTAGTAGCCGCACAGTGCCAGCCAGTTATGCCAGATGTTGCGGGACCTTTCGAAGGGCCCGAAAGTTCGAGAGTCTGTGAATTTCTTGCCTTGAATCCTCCACAGTTTACGGGGACAGATCGCAGAGAGGACCCTCAGCACTTTGTTGATCAGCTTCATAGGATCTTCAGAGTCATGCATGCCTCAGCTACTGAGTCAGTTGAGTTAGCAACATTTCGATTGCACGATGTTGCAGTATTTTGGTACGGAAGCTGGGAGAGATCTATGGGCAAAGATGCTTCTCTACCCACTTGGGATAGCTTCGCAGAACCTTTCATAGATCATTATTTATCTCGGGAGATTAGGGATGGCCGAGTGGACCAATTTCTAAACCTCCGACAGGGTAGCATGAGTGTTCGAGAGTACGGGCTGAGATTTGATTCATTGGCTAGTTATGCACCAGTATTTGTTGAAACGATGTATGACAGGGTGCGTAGATTTGTGGAAGGGCTTGACTCAGACTATATCGACGCTTGTTCTACCGCTGCACTAAATGATAATATGGATATCTCGCGAATTCAGGCCTTTGCACAAGGCATAGAGGATCGCCGACATCTACAGTATATGACTGAGAGGGTCGATAAAGAGAGATAGAAGAGAGATACGCCCGATGGTTCATATGGAGATATTCAGGGTGGTCCCAGACCTCGATATTCTAGTAGGCCACCTAGACCTCCACCACAACAGTTCCAGGGGAGTAGATTTGATCGTCATGGACAGTCAGGCCCAGGTGAGGGTTCACGAGCATCAGGTTCTCAGCAGCAGAGAGGCTCAGGCCAGGCTAGGACAGCACCGCCGCGTTGCGCAACTTGTGGTAGGATGCATTTTGGGAGGTGCAAACAGGGTTCCACAGGTTGTTATTCTTGTGGACAAGAGGGGCATAGGTGGAGAAACTACCCTACCATAGGTCAGGGTGGTATAGGTCAGTCGACCAGGTCAGCAGCAGGTTCCTCCTCATCAGCACAGTCTACAGGGCGTGGACCCCAGACTTCAGAACGTAGCGGTAGAGGCGGAGGCAGAGAGGGAGCATCTAGTTCTGGTAGTGGACAGAATCGTACATATTCATTAACCGGCCGACAGGACTCAGAGTCATCACTAGATGTTGTGACAGGTACATTGATTGTTTGCTCCCATTGTGTTTATGCTTTGATAGATCCTGGATCTACTCTGTCTTATGTTACTCCATTTATTGCGGGGAAGTTATGTATAGTAGCAGAGCCATTAGATTGACCCTTTATTGTATCTACACCAGTTGGTGAGTCTATTGTTGCTAGGAGAGTCTATCGAGGTTGCACGGTAGAAATTATCGACCGTCAGACCTCTGTGGATCTCGTAGAGTTAGAGATGGTCGATTTCGACGACATTATTGGTATGGACTGGTTAGCGTCTTGTTATGCTAATGTTGAGTGCCGGACAAAGATTGTTAGATTTCACTTTCCAAGAGAGGCAGCTCGGGAATGGAAAGGCGATACATCAACGCTGAAATGTAGGTTTATTTCCTATCTTAAGGCGAGAAGGATGATTACCAAGGGTTGTATTTATCATCTTGTTCACGTTCATGATATAGATGCAGAACCACCGACTCTTCAGTCTATTTCGATAGTTAATGAGTTTCTAGATGTATTTCCAGACGAACTCCTTGGTATCCCTCCAGAACAGGAAATTGATTTTGCTATCGATATGCTACCAAGTACACAACCCATATCTATCCCTCCTTATATAATGGCTCCTGCTGAGCTAAAGGATTGAAGGATCAGCTGAAAGACTCGCTGGATAAAGGCTTTATTAGACCTAGTGCTTCACCATGGGGTGCACCAGTGTTGTTCGTAAGGAAGAAAGATGGCTCACTAAGAATGTGTATCGATTACCGACAACTGAATAAGGAAACTATAAATAATAAGTATCCCCTTCCGAGGATAGATGACTTGTTTGATCAGTTACAAGGTGCTAAGTGTTTCTCAAAGATTGATTTAAGATCAGGGTATCACCAGCTACGAGTTCGGGAGAAAGACGTTCCAAAGACAGCTTTTAGAACTAGATATGGACACTTTGAGTTCTTGGTAATGTCTTTTGGATTAACTAATGCCCCAGCAGTGTTCATGGACCTGATGAATAGTATATTCAGGCTGTATCTAGACTTGTTTGTGATTGTATTTATTGATGATAGTTTGGTGTATTCACGTTCAAAAGATGAGCATGCAAATCATCTGCGAGCAGTCCTTCAGGTTCTTCGAGATCGAGAACTTTATGTAAAGTTTTCCAAGTGTGAGTTCTGGTTTAACTCTGTAGCTTTCTTAGGCCATATTGTATCGATGCAGGCATTGCAGTTAATACCCAAAAGGCATTGCAGTTGATACACAAAAGTTTTCCGTATCTAGACTTGTTTTTGAATCCTCGTATTTTTTTGAGATCTATTTGAAAAACTCATCCCCTTTATTTGAATTCCCTTTTTTTTTTCTCAGCATATTTCTACTCATATTAGAATGAGTAAAACGCGTTTTTCAGAAAATTGGCTCGCTCAAACAGCCTTTAGGCAGTTTGGTTGCGTAGATCTCGAAAAAATACATAGGTTGAAAAAACAAATCGCCTGAAACGGACATCCGAGGCCCAAGTTATGGCCGTTTGAAGTTTCCCAAATTCACAGCTAACTTCAATCTTTAAGATGCTAAATTTTCAAATGATCGTAACTTTGCCCTTGAATGTCCGTTTGAGGCAATTCTTTTTTTGATTACTCGTATTTTTTCGAGATCTATTTGAAAAACTCATCCCCTTTATTTTAATTCCTTTTTTTTTTTCTCATCATATTTCTACTCATGTTAGAATGAGTAAAATGCGTTTTTCAGAAAATCGGCTCGCTCAAACCGCCTTTAGGGGTTTGGTTGCGTAGATCTCGAAAAAATACACAGGTTGAAAAAAACAATTGCCTGAAACGGACATCCGAGGCCCGAGTTATGGCCGTTTGAAGTTTCCCAAATTCACAGCTACCTTCAATCTTTAAGATGCTGAATTTTCAAATAATTGTAACTTTGCGCTCGAATGTCCGTTTGAGGCAATTCTTTTTTTGATTCCTCGTATTTTTTCAAGATCTATTTGAAAAACTCATCCCCTTTATTCTAATTCCCTTTTTTTTTCCTCAGCATATTTCTACTCATATTAGAATGAGTAAAAGGCGTTTTTCGGAAAATCGGCTCGCTCAAACCACCTTTAGGCAGTTTGGTAGCGTAGATATTGAAAAAATACACAGGTTGAAAAAACTTGGCCCAGACCTATGACTCCGACTGAGGTTCGTATTTTCTTAGGGTTAGCTGGGTACTACAGAAGGTTTGAAGAGGGGTTTTCTTCACTTTCAGCACCATTAACAAAGCTGACTAAAAAAGCAGCTAAGTTCCAGTGGACTGAGGCTTGCGAGCATAGTTTCCAGGAGCTAAAGGACAGGTTGACATCAGCACCAGTTCTAGCATTGCCAGAGGGTTCAGAAGACAATGTGGTGTACTGTGATGCTTCTGGTTTGGGTTGGGATGTGTTCTAATGCAACATGGTAAGGTTATCGCATATGCTTCAAGGCAGTTGAGGAAACATGAAACTAACTATCCGACCCACGATTTACAGTTGGCTGTAGTTGTGCATGCATTAAAGATCTGGAGACACTATTTATATGGCGTTCATGTTGACATCTTCACAAATCATAAAAGCCTTCAATATATCTTTAAATAAAATGAGTTAAATCTGCAACAACGTCGATGGCTTGAGTTACTGAAAGACTACGACGTGGATATTTTATATCATCAAAAAAAGGCGAATGTGGTAGCCGATGCCCTCAGTCAAAAATCTATGGGTAGTTTATCCCACTTAGGTGTTGAGAAGCGGGAGCTAGCGCGAGAGCTTCATCAGTTAGCTAGCTTAGGAGTCAGATTGTTAGAGGCACACGATAGTGGGGTCACAATTCAGGATACATCTGTATCATCTCTAGTTGTAGAAGTAAAATCACAACAACAAGAGGATCCTAGCTTAGACCAGCTTAGAGCTAAGGCTCAGGATCAACAGTCTTTAGCCTTTGATATAGCAGAAGATGGAGTCCTCAGATATAGCGGTCGATTGTGTGTTCCGAATGTTGCAGGGCTTCGACATCGAATTATGGAAGAGGCACATCATTCCCGTTATTCTATTCACCCTGGTTCGACAAAAATGTACCATGATATTAAGGAGATCTATTGGTGGCAGGGGATGAAGAAGGACGTTGCTGAGTTTGTGGCACAGTGTCCTAACTGCCAACAGGTGAAGGTTGAGCACCAAAAGCCTGCTGGGCTAGTTCAGGAGATAGCCATTCCTTTGTGGAAGTGGGAAGCAATTAATATGGATTTTATTACAAGGTTACCTCGATCTCTTTGCAAGTTTGACTCTATTTGGGTAATTGTTGATAGACTAACAAAATAAGTCCACTTTTTACCAGTCAGGGCTACTTTTTCGGCCAAAGACTATGCAGGGCTCTATATTAGAGAGAGTTTTAGGCTACACGGTGTCCCAGTATCTATTATCTCTGATAGAGGAGCACAATTTACCGCCAACTTCTGGAAGTCCTTCCAGAAAGGATTAGGGACACAAGTTAATCTTAGTATCGCCTTTCACCCTCAAACAGATGGCTAGGCTGAGCGCACAATTTTGACACTCGAGGATATGTTACGGGAGTGCGCGCTAGACTTCAAGGGACGTTGGGATGACTACTTGCCTCTTATTGAGTTCGCATACAATAATAGTTATCATTCCAGGATCGGGATGGCACCTTATGAGGCTTTGTATGAGAGAAGATGTAGATCCCCCATTGGATGGTTTGAGGTAGGTGAGTCAGGGTTGATCGGACCCGAGTTAGTTCAGCAGACAGTAGAGAAAGTTAAGCTCATTCGGGAGAGGTTGCTAACAGCTCAAAGCTGACAGAAGTCATACTCAGATGTGCGACGAAGGGACTTAGAGTTTTGTGTCGATAACTGGGTATTCTTAAAAGTCTCGCCTATGAAAGGTGTTATGAGATTTGGCAAAAAAGGAAACCTTAGTCCAAGATTCATTGGGCCATACCGGATCCTTCAGAGGGTAGGACAAGTGGCTAATGAGTTAGAATTGCCTTCGGGACTACAATTTGTTCATCCAATTTTCCATGTATCGATGCTATGGAAGTGTGTAGGAGACCCTTATCGGGTTGTCCAGTTGAGGATGTTCAGATCACAAAGGATTTGTCCTACGAGGAAACTCCAGTTGCCATATTAGATCGACAGGTCTGTAAATTGAAGACCAAGGAGGTGGCTTCGGTTAATGTATTGTGGAGAAACAAGAATAGATAAGAGGTGACCTGGGAAGCTGAGGATGGCATGAGGTCCAAATATCCTCACTTGTTTCATACCCCAGGGTGATAGCATATCAATTTATATTAGTGAAGTAAGGTTAGATACCTATCCTTTTTTTTGTTATTGCTTATTATTATGGTTGTTGTCGTTGTATTTTGCTCGCACTGTTATTGCGGAGCTATAATGCTTAGCTATTTATGTCGTCATGTGAGACGCCTAGGTTAGAATTTCTGCGTTTCAGGCTATGAATAGTCACATTCACAAATGATACTTTGCCTATACTTTGGCAACTCCTAGGGACATGATTGTGTGACTCAGAAGGGCTATGAGTTCCCTAGAAGGGCTAGATTGACGCCTAAGAAGGCTATGTGCTTCCTACAGGCCATGTTGTTGCCTAAGAGGGCTATGAGTTGTCTATAAGCTACGTTGATGCCTAAGAGAGCTATGTGCTGCTTACGGGGTTATGTTAATGCCTAAGAGGGCTATGTGATTGCCTACGGGTCTAGGGTACTACTGGTAGGGGTATATAGGTTGATTGGCACCTTTCGGGCTTATGGGGGCCTGAGTAGGTGGTCTTGTGTGCTGTTTGTACCTGCCGAGTTTATGGGGGCTTGGTTAGGTTGTTGTTTTATTATTTTTGATAAGTTTAGATTTAGGAGCAGGTCAGTACACTTATCTTATCCTTGATTTATTTATCAGATTATTCCAGTATATCAGGATACCTCATCATAGACTATTGCCTTTCATACTCTGTACATTATTTTGTACTGACGCCCCATTGCCTGGGGGCGCTGCATTCATGCATGCAGGTCCTGACAGACGACTTAATAGACCTCCTCAGCAGCATGATTGACTTTTATCCGGTTGGCTAGCCCCTTTCCTCCGGAGCTACCAGAGTTGGGAGGTTTGTTACCTTTTGTTTCTTATATCTTTATGGGTAGGCTGGGGCCCTGCCCTGCTAATCTTTACTACTCTTAGAGACTTGCATACTAGTGTGCGGGGTGTAAGCTACGTTATGGCCATACTGGCCTATGTGGTTGGTTTGCTGAAGCTTCTGAGTTGTTTGATGTATTATATTGATATATACCTGCTTTTAGTTTTGGTATAGATATCATGGTGGCCTCGATGGCCCAATCAGGACTTCTGTGCTAGTTGTCTATTTATTTATATGATCTCCTGGGAGTAGCTGTTTCTTTTATAGATCAGTTGGCAGGGGCCTTGCTGGCCGATGGCTTAGTTTTAAGCCGAGATATACTTGTTTGATTTCTTGATTGTGTGTGTCTGCCATGCGCTAGTAGCAAATGGTTCAGCAGGGTCGGCTCAGGCTTGAGTTTTGGCATTAGGAGCTAGTTGTGCCCCTTGAGTTTGGGGTGTGACACCAAGTTACTTAGTGCCGAACTATTTTTCTTGTTTAGTTGGAAATCTATGCTTCTTAGTACTATTCTTAGACGGTGGTTGAGATAATAGGTGGCCTTATGGTGTAATGCTCTTTGTTGGTTGAATGATAGGTAATTTATAGTTTTATAAAAATCAAATAATAATGATGTAATTGGCTTCACAAGTGAAAAACGACTGATTGGAGAATATAGAGCAAGTTATCTGTTTATTCTTGGAGAAATCAATGTATTCCAAGTTATTGCTAGCCAGTAAACCAAGTCATGTAAGTAGAGAAGAACGATTTTCAAAAATGGAAGCATTGAATTCTCTATTATAAGAAATAAAATAAAATCTAGAAAAAGTATACAAACTAATACAGATTAACATATGTCTTTTCACATGACACGTCTTCGTATAGACATCTATTCAGGTTATATAGTTTTTGTACAAATAGATTTATCCCTGAAACTAGGAATTAATGAATTTAGTAGCCGGGAAATAAAGCAAATTGGTGACATGCCATGAAGACTTTGACCCGAACTTACAGACAAATTATCTCATCAATTAATTTAATATGATCTGAGCACTCAACAACTAATTTTCCGTTATCATTTATTTATCAAAATATGCTTCACTTCTAAATCAAGTCACTGCATGTGAAAATAATTTTCTGTCGTTGACAACATTTGTCCTAGACAGGCTTACACAGAGCACCATCGACAGTGAGGTTTCATGGTCGTTTCTAACAAGTTACCTGTTTACACACTCAAATTTCTATTTCTTCTAAGAAATTGATTACATAAAGAACTTTGAATGGAGGGGTACAACCATGAATTTAGCTGAACACTTGGTATGGTATACCTTTTCCACTACTCTATAATTATAGGAAATATTTCGAAACATTCAGCTATTTGTTTATAATGTTATAACCAGCCAATTTATCAAAATCCACATTTCAAATTTCCATAGTTTTCAAAATCATGTGCAAATTAAAAGTGTCGTGGCAAACCATACCTTTTGGTAAACCTCTTCCTGCCAATCAACTCCATTGGAATTTTCCGTCTGAACTGTAGAATGTAAAGGTGCTATAAGTGAAGCAAAAACTGAGGATAACACAAATATTAAAGAACTTCATTGCTTACGTCATTAAATTGTTAGGAATACTTTGCGATAATGTTACATATTTCAGGCATATCAATACCTTTATTGTAATGACCGTGGTGTCCGAGTACCTCCCAACAACAATAACTACTAGGTAGCTCTGTCCACTAAGTCTATAAAAGATGGGACGAATCACCTAGTGGTTTTTACTCTATGAATTCAGCTAGTGTTTTTTTTTTCTCCGGTGGGATTCGTACCTAGGACATCATGTTTCTCAACCACTTCATTGACTACTATGCCGCATCCTTACGACCAAGTGTACTTGTTAATCAAAGTTAAGTAATTTCCACTTCTATCGGGTATTTTATAATATATTCATACATCTATCTTTTAATCTATGCTAATATAACGTGCGAACCTCCAACACAAAATTTGAATGGTAACATATTAGTACTTCTATCTTTTAATCTATGCTATTATAAAGTAAGAACCTCCAACACAAAATTTGATTACCATTCATAAGTGCAACTATGTTGGATAATATTGTTATAACAATTAATGATAATACTTCTTTTGAGCCAAGAGTCTATCTACAGAGATAACTCACTAGTAAGGATAACTAATCCAGATTACAATATTATTATTATTGAATAACAATAGAGGATACAATATTGAGAGGTTAATTAATCCGCGATATGTAATGATCTTACTTAGTATAGCTTAATTCAAAGCTGAATTACGGAAGGAGAGTAACTACTTTGGCAAATAAACAACCAAGATTAGATCACAATTAAAGAGGAACAAGGGTTAGGATCTCGCCACATTATTTGAATATTGTTACAAACTACAGAAGGAGAGAGAATGCAACAAAGAATTTCTGGTAAGTCAATTTCTCCCTCATTTCTCTTCCCTTCTATTCTCTTATTCTCTAATTCTTATCATCTCCTTTTCTTCTATTTGGAGATTCGATATCTTCCATGGATACCCACCCATTCCCACGATCTTAGGTTTATTTAGTAAGCAATTTCGTTGTATTAGACATCCATTTTCTACTTTATATAAATCATAGAAAATTATCCCAAAACAACTAAGTTGATTTACTTTTGAAATTGCAATTTACAATCATATCCTAATTGGGATCCTGACATGATAACTTGTCCTAACCAGAACCCACACTTGCTACTACCTTCGGGTTTGTATAGTAAACCCTGCTTTAGGATGATAACCCACAAACCACAAAACAAAAATAAACACCACTAAACAATTTTAATAGTAGAAGTTTAAGATCATTGACAAAACAAAAGAAAAAAAACTAGTATCGGTAAAGATCGAAAAAGAGAAGACGGAAAATCACTACCTTGAGCATTATTTTTATCAATATACATCTCCATTCTGACCAACCTTTTGACACCTAACCTGAGCCCTAGTATATATATATTTATATGTGGAGTTAGGTTTGTGTATAGTCTCTCAAATAGTAATATTTTTTTATCAACTTTGTTTTTTTTTTTGAAAAATAAGGGTACTCAACTAATGATAATTATCTTTAAAAATTATTTTATTTCATTTTATTTTATTATCAAAATTTTAGAAAACTTTTTTTTTTTTTTTTTTTGTAATATAAAGCTCACTCTGATTATTATTTCAAAAAGTTATTTAACCTAGAAAAGTAAGAAAGAAGAAAAGAACTAAATCTAATGTTATTGATTTACCATATAAGGAATTACACCCTCCAAGCAAGCATTAAAATTCTCTATTAAATGTCATTAAGATCAAACTTTTAAGACGCACCTATTGATAGTGTTCTAGCTAATTTAAGTGCTAGTTTAGTAACTATGATTATTGATTCAATTATCATTCCTTTATCTTCTATTAGAAGACCCTAACGTTCTTTTTTATTACCATGCCTCTACCCAAAGATGATAAGTTATCAATAAATTTAATTTGTATAATTTTTCAATCTTGACTGCTAACAGACGTATAACTATCCATTGCAGTCAACCGTACTTTGATACAAAAGATTGATGTGCCACATGAAAGTTTGTTTTCATGCTTCTGTCCAGAGGTGATAAATTATCAATGAATTTAATTTGGAAATTTTTTCAATCTTAACTATTGGAAAACGTATAACTATCCTTCGCAATCAATTGTAGTTCGATACAAAAGATTTATATTTATGTCATATTCCTAACTATGAGATTGCTCCACTAGAAAATTCGGGTGCGTGAATGTATAAGAAATTGTAACACCCTAGAAATTTTTTTGAACTAAGACTCAAACCGTTCTTCGTGGTGAGTAAGATTTTACCAAGGAATTAAAAATATCTTAAGTGTTAAGGTCACTATATGTAGCACCTTAAGTTCCAAAAAGAACTAAATTGGAAATAGCAAAATCGAAATTTTTGCAAGTTATGCTTAAGATATGAGTTTTGGGTCAAATTAAAATGATCATCACTCTCAGTAAAAGATGAGTTAGGTGGGCTACAAGATAACGAATGAATGCTCTTTGAAATATCTTTCTAACCCCACCGATTTTGCTAAATTCTGAGCTCCAAGTAAAAAGGTATGACTGATTTACCAACGACGCACAAACCTAGCAGCAGCTACGCAATGGCTCCGTGTTACGGAGCCAAAACGGACCTCATTGGAGAAAAGCCCCAAAATAGTCCCTCATCTTTAGGTTAAGACTCAAAGTCATCCTTGAATTTTCACATGGAGCATTAATAGTCCCTCAGGTTTGCAATAATGGTGAACTTACGGTCCTGCTTCAAAATTTTGTCTATTTATTAACATTGATTTTTTTCATAATTTATGTATGGAATGTTTAATCGTTATTTTATATATTTAGTAGAAATAATAACCCCATGTGAGAGATTGTGTGAAGAAAAGCACCTTGCTTTGTTTAGTAAAATTCATATCGTAGGTAAAGTCGAGAGGTTCATCACGATGATTTCACGTGCAATAGTACAAATATTTTTTTCTTGCAATGTCATATGTTAAAATGTTTTTAGTTTAACTGCAGTAATATTTATACTGAATATAACAAGGTGTTCTTCTTCTCACCTTCTCTCACATAGAGTTATTATTTCTACTAAATATATAAAAAGATGATGGAACATTCCTTACATAAAATTATGAACAAAATTAATGTTAAAAAATAGGCAAAAATTTAGGGGAGAACCAAAAGTGCACCAATATTGCAAACATGAGGGACTATTAGTGCTCCATGTGAAAATTCAAGGATGACTTTGAGTCTTAACCCAAAGATAAGAGACTATTTTGGGAATTCTCTCGACCTCATTGCCTGGTGAAAAATCATTCCGACTCCCAGCTCGTTTTATTTATTTCTTTAGGGGTATTTGAGATTAACTATCGATTTAACTATGTTATGAGAAAGTAAGTATGCGAATGGTAAGAGTCGTATTCACGAGTTCCATATTGTTATGTACACCCTTAAGTCGAGTCGTTCATGCCAATAACTTCCGTGTGAACTCCATCGGTTGAGTACCTTTGGGAGGAGTAGTATCTTCAAGTTCTAAGTCTTGAGTATTGAGTTCCTAATCTCCTTTGAGATTATATTTCTAATCATAGGACTATTACATGTTACCCATGAAGTCCTTGAGTTAAATTGTTCATGCCCATAATTTTACATGAACCCTATAAGTTAAACAGTCTTGAGATGAGAAGTATCTTTGAGTCCTTGAATTGAGCAGTTCATGCTCATATTTCCGCATGAACCCTCTGAGATGAGCATTCTTTAAATGAGTAGTATCATTGAAGTTCTTGAGTTCCAAGTATTGGGTTCTATATATGGTTATTGAAAACCTTGCATTGAGTCGTTCACATTCATAATTTGACATGAACTATATTTTAAGAAGTCTTTACAAATGTTTTATGTTTGTTTTAGGACTTAAGCTTTAAGTTGAGGAAAGAGTAAGAGTAAAGTTCATTTCTTCAAAGATTATATGGGAACTAAGTATTCCCAAGAGTAAATATTTTTACATTTAAGATGAGAGGAAACTGAGATTTCCAAAAGAGTTTTGAGCAAGAAAGGGAACATCGATTCCAAGAGAGCTTTTAAGCTAAGTTTTGAGTAATTATCTGAAACAAAAGAAAGAAGTTGTGTTTTTAAACATATGAGATTAGTATTTTGGGAGTAGTTTTGAGCACCGATATGGGGACGAGTTTCAGTTTAGATCACTCACGTCTCCATAAACCATGTAACCATCATGAGCAGTAAAGGATCATACTTTTTAGATGATTCCTTAAGTTCTTTTTAGCATAGACTAGTGGATCCACATAGTTAAGGCGTTCTATATGACGACAAAGTATAGGACAGTTCTGGTAGCGTGGGCAAGACGTTGTATCATCACTTAGGCTCATAGTGGTGGTTGCCGGTTAGAGAAACTCCCACAAAGTTATATTGTATTTTTATATACACACTAAGTATTATTGTATTTTTTAATACATTGAGTTGCTATCTTCTGTTTTACAGCTTTCAATATATAATGCATCTTTTACTATTGCTTTATCCTTGAGTATCTTGAGTTAAGTCTTTCGAGTTGAGTATCTTTAGTTGAGTTCCTTTGAGTTGAGTACCTTATTCTTGAGTTTAGTTGAGTTGAGTGAGTTCAGAAGAGATAACTATGTTACATTTTTATCAAGTTTCAAGCTTAGGTTATGCTTTAGAATTCCCCTTACATGCTCATAAATTCCACGTACTGAGCCATTTGGCCTGCATCATTTCATGATTCAGATTTAGGTATTTGGGATCATCAACAAAAGCTTTGTTGATACCACATGGAGATCGAGTTTTCTATGGTGAGCCTTCTTGCTTCTGGAGGATTTAATTTACTTTTCAGTTTTGTTAAATTGTCGTGGATCTTGTCCCGACTTCCATCTTTGTCATTTAGAGGCTTCATAGATAGACGGTAGAGTTTCAGAAGAATGTTCATTTATTTTATTAAATGTTTTAAAGACTTAACTTGCCTATTTTGGGGCGAGTGAATATATTATATTATTCAGAGTTTATTTTTGAGTTAAAGCTTTGTATTTAAGTTTCATAAATTTTTATTTAGTTTTTAAGCTCTGTATGCTTTAGTTAGTCTTGCGCTTGTAATCAGCCAGGATGAGGGTTCACTTGGGGACCAGAAATGGTTCTCGAGTGCCGACCATGTGCATAGTGTAAGCTCGAGTCATGACAAACATGGTATCAGAGAACAAAGTTCAAGTGTCCTATGGTCTCTATAAAGCCGTGTCAAGTAGGATCTTATTTGTGGTTGTGAGGGCCCCACTTCTTTAAATAAGTGACTACAGACAGTTAGGAAAAGTTTCCCTTCTTTCATACTCTTAATCGTGCAATAGAGCTATGTCATAGAGACTTTTTTCTAACTCGTCCGTTCTCATATCCATTCGACTACCCTTCATACTGAAGATGGTTGAAAAGTAAAGCCTAAGATCCTTATGGATGAGTTATTTTGAGCAAGAGTCTTGAGGAAGTCTTGAGGCTCCAGAAGGGCTTGAGAGAAGCCCATGAGTAAGTTAAGTTTTGAGTTTCAGAGGGATGCACCCATAATTATATGAATTGTGCGTTCGAGCTAAAAGTGAGTTCTAGTCTTTTCCTTAAGCTTTGTTTCAGCTAAGATCCTTATGAGGAGGTATGATTAGAGCTTGGGTAGTATTTTCGTCGAAAAAGGTAACATGAGTTACGAGATCATGAGTAGTGGTAGTGAAAGAGCCCAGAGTTAGAGGAAAGTATACAGGGATTTAGTAATTTAAGTAAAAGAGATGGTGTTTGGAAAAGCTATGTTACTATAATCATGCACCTAGTAAGTTACTAATGAAGAGTTTTCCCTTATGAGTAGACTAAGAAGTGATGACTAGTGAAGATTCCATCATAGGAGGTAGAGTATGTTATAGCTAGAAAGAAGTTGATGATGAAGTGTCATTGTGTAGGAAATGACCAACTGTAAGTATTGAATAGAAGAGCAGGAGTATTCATGAGGTGATAGATCAAAGCTAGGCTTATGATTTTGAGGGAGAGCCCATAATATTCAACGTGTTATAGAAATAATTAAGCATTGATGTATAGTGAATGAGTGAATAGTACCTAAGTTGTGAAGGGAAATGTGATAGTAAATTGTAAGAATGAATACTAAGAGGTGAGGATTAACTACTTGTCATAAGGTCCTAGTGGACGAGTGTTTCTAAAATTTGCCCATAGTAGTGGTGAGTTTGTATAGTAGGCAAGCAATCATATTGATATTTGAGATTAGTAATAAACATTAACCTTGAATTTTAGATGAGTGTCATGGTCGAATGATTAATCATGGGTGCTTGTGCTTTATTGCTACTGTTCATGATACTCGAGAGGAGGATGTTACTATTGATAGTGTCCCAATTGTTCGGGAATTTGCTGATATGTTTCCAGAACCAGTGATGAGGGAAATTGAGTTCAACATTGATTTATTGTCAGGGACTCAAGCTATCTACATTCCTCCATATCGTATGGCTCCAGTTGAGTTGAGGAAATTGAAGGTTTAACTCCAAGAGCTACTTGACAAGGGGTTCATCGGGCCTAGTGTATCGCCTTGCGGTACATAGGTGCTATTTGTGAAAAATAAAGACGGCTCGATGAGAATGTATATTGACTATAGGCCGTTGAATAAGGCAACAATCAAGAATAAATCCCTATTGCCTCCTATTGATAATCTACTTTCTACTTCCTTTTCAAAAATTGACTTGAGATTTGGTCATCATCAACTAAAAGTAAAGACCGAAGATATCTACAAGATAGCTTTTCGGACCAGATATAGGCACTTTGAATTTTCGGTGATCTTTTGCGAGCTAAATAATTCACCCGAAGCATTTATGGACCTCATCAATAAGGTATTCAAGCCATACTTAGACAATATTATGATGGTGTTCATTGATGATATTTTGGTCTACTCACGGGGTGAGGCCGAACAAGAACACCACTTGAGAGTTGTATTTCAAACACTTACAGAACGAAATATTTATGCCAAGTTATCAAAAATATGAGTTTTGGTGTAGCTCGATTTCCTTTTTAGGACACGTGATGTCACGACATGGAATCCAAGTTGATCTAAAGAAGATAGAAGCAATTCGCGATTGGCCTCATCCTAGTACTACTACATATATACGCAGTTTTTGGGACTAGCTAGAGATTACAGGCAGTTTGTGGAGGGTTTTTCATAGATAGTTGCTCCGTTGACACGTTTAACTCATAAAGGTGTGATCTTTTAATAGTGAAGAGGATTTCCAGAAATTAAAGATTGCATTGACTACGAGTCCGATTTTGACCTTTTCTACACCGAAAGGTGGTTTAACCATTTCTTGTGATGCGTATAGAATAGGTTTGGGTTGTGTCTTAATGCAGAATGGTAAGGTGGTGGCTTATGCTTCTCGACAACTAAAGATTCATGAGAGAAATTTTCCAACGCATGAACTTAGAATTGGCCAGAATCATATTTTCACTCAATATTTGGCGTCCCTATCTTTAAGGTTAGCCATGTGAAATCTATACTGATCACAAGAGCTTACAATACATATTAGAGCAAAGAGATCTGAATTTGAGACAATGACGGTTGTTGGATCTACTTAAAGATATGATCTTACTATTTTGTATCATCTCGGAATGGCGAATGTGGCGGCAGATGCCTTGAGTAGGAAGTCTATGGGTAGCTTGGCATGTATTGTTGCTGAAAAGTCACCTATGGCTATGGATATTCAGGCTTTAGCCAATCAGGGAGTTTAAATTGATCATACATTGTACGACAAGTTTCTGGCAAGTATGGTGGTCCAATCATCCTTAGTTGGAGAAGTTAAGATTCGCCAATATGATTATCCCCAACTTGCTAGACTACGAGATAGAGTGCATAATGGGGGTGTGAAGTCATGTAGGGGTGTTCTACGTCGACATGGTAGATTGTGTATTCCCATGGTGGGTGATGTGAAACAATTAATACTTAATTAAAGAGGCACATAGCTCGCGATACTCCATCCACCCAGGTTCTACGAAGATGTATTAATACCTACGTAGATTGTACTAGTGGAAAGATATGAAAGTTGATATTTTGAAACATGTGACTAGTTGCTTAAATTGTCAATAGATCAACTATGAACATAAAAAACTAGGTGGAGTAATGCAAAACTTAATTATCCCCGAGTGGATGTGGGAAAGGATTGCTATGGATTTTGTTGTTGGGTTGCCGAAACTTTCAAGAAGCACGACTCAGTTTGGGTGATTGTTGATAGACTCAAGAAATATACCCATTTCATACCAGTTTTGGTTACTCATACTGCGAAGCAGTTAGCTGACATTTACCTTCGATAGATACTTCAGCTTCATGGGGTGCCTATTTCAATAATATCATATTGAGGTGCACAGTTCAATGCTGAGTTTTGGAAGTCTTTTCAAAAGTCGTGGGTTTCACAAATTGAGTTGAGTACAACCATTCATCCCCAAACTGCGAACAGTCTGAACGAGTTATTCAAATCTTAGAAACATTCTTAGAGCTTGTG
>JAJOOF010011841.1:0-14389 GCA_029582545.1 Solanum lignicaule
TTTTCAAAACATGAAAATGTAGTAGTTACTTATTATGCTTGTTAGAAGGCCATCTTTATAAAAAGATGAATTTCAACCTCCGCAAAGATTTTAAACATACGTTCCCATCACATTGCAAGCTCCATATGAAGTTTTAGAATGTACACGTACATTTTTCTCCTGTAAAAAAATAAAAGAATATAATGAAAGTGATTAGTGATCAACTAATGTATTTAGAGTGAAATGAAAAGTTTGTTTAACAATCATGCATTTTTGCTATATAACCATTGGGTGACCTCTTTGCTACACAAATATAATATTGACTCGGATAGAAATTACCCCAACTCTTCATTCTCCTTATTCATCATTATTATTGTTGGAGCAATAAGTGAACATTTCTCATAATTAATATTGTGCAACTCTTCATTCACCTTCTTTAATATTATTATTATAGCAATAAGTGAATGTTCATAGGTAATGGGAGAGTAATCTAGATTAGGAAGAAAATCAAAAGCCAAAAATGGATAAAATTAACAAGCAGGTATATACTGATTAGCATTAGTATAATAATATAATAGTATGATAAAATTATTATTTAATATTTAATTTATTAATAGCTTATAACATTTTAATTTAATGTAGGGGTAAAATAGTAATCTAACTTTTTCCTAATATTCTTCTAATTTATAGTAGGGGTAAAATCGTAAATCAACTTTTAACTTATTTGTTCCCACTTATAGTAATACTAGTTCTGAAAACGTGAGCTGCAGTTTGTCTTCTATTATGATCTAAAATTTATGTAAGTCTAATATCATGTCGATATAAATATTTATCACATTATATTTTTATAAATATGATAAATCTTGTATTGATTAATATGTTTCTATATAAAGCTTACTTTTGCATCCAAAAATAAATGAAAAGAAGGATTTCAAATATAATCTTCTAGACTAAAATATCTAAATATATGTTTCTCTATACAAATACAAGAGTGACAACTAATTCTTTTCATTTAACTTTTAGTTATTTGTTTTGGAAAATAAGATATGTTGAATTATGTAACACTAATTAAAATAATATAGCATCTGATGATATATGACATATCAAGGAACTCTTGCTCTAAATTTAAGAAGTGCACCTAAACATTACTAACGTGGATGCAATAAAAAATTAGGTAATCAACATACTTAGATATGACCATCATTATTGTCTATAATAATTTTCTTCCAAAGATTGTAGCTAGCTAGGTATTGAAACAGGAAAAACTAAGCTCTAATAAAATAAGGGGAATAAATTTAATGAAAAAATGATAAATGTAGCACCTTTTCGATGATCAACTTACATAACATAATTAAGTGAAATGACAAAGAAAGGAAGAAGAGAGTTTCCATCTCACTTGCCCAAAGTATGTAAATCAGTGAAATCTTGTTGAATTCCTTCAATAATTGCCTAAAAATTAAATATTAAAAGAGAAGTTTTCAAAACATGAAAATGTAGTAGTTACTTATTATGCTTGTTAGAAGGCCATCTTTATAAAAAGATGAATTTCAACCTCCGCAAAGATTTTAAACATATGTTCCCATCACATTGCAAGCTCCATATGAAGTTTTAGAATGTACACGTACATTTTTCTCCTGTAAAAAAATAAAAGAATATAATGAAAGTGATTAGTGATCAACTAATGTATTTAGAGTGAAATGAAAAGTTTGTTTAACAATCATGCATTTTTGCTATATAACCATTGGGTGACCTCTTTGCTACACAAATATAATATTGACTCGGATAGAAATTACCCCAACTCTTCATTCTCCTTATTCATCATTATTATTGTTGGAGCAATAAGTGAACATTTCTCATAATTAATATTGTGCAACTCTTCATTCACCTTCTTTAATATTATTATTATAGCAATAAGTGAATGTTCATAGGTAATGGGAGAGTAATCTAGATTAGGAAGAAAATCAAAAGCCAAAAATGGATAAAATTAAGAAGCAGGTATATACTGATTAGCATTAGTATAATAATATAATAGTATGATATAATTATTATTTAATATTTAATTTATTAATAGCTTATAACATTTTTATTTAATGTAGGGGTAAAACGGTAATCTAACTTTTTCCTAATATTCTTCTAATTTATAGTAGGGGTAAAATCGTAAATCAACTTTTAACTTTTTTGTTCCCACTTATAGTAATATATGATGATGATTTTCTTTTACAATGTCTCAATGCAAATATAAAGAGTTTATCCTGATCTATAGCTATTTCCTCGACTTCACGGAAGCAATAGATGCTACACACTGGTCAAAAAGATGTAACAAAGAAAAAGAATTTAACCAAAAATGGAAAGATACTAAGGAAATAGAATAACTTAAATCTATCGGAGCACCACTCGTGATAATCATTACAGGTTCTCCCAATCAACATTTATGGTGGAAGTATGAGCAATTTTCGGTGTGGATTGAGCAAAAGACATTCCACACTGCTCAACAGGATATTAAAAATGAAAAGGAAAAAAGTTAGCAAAAAAGAAAAGTGAAGAAAACAAAAATAACAAGTTTCTGAGGGAAAAGAATAACTTACATCAGTGGGAGCACCATTTGTTTTAATCATCACATGCATTTCTCATCGATATATATGAAGGGAATTTGAGCAATATTTGACCAGTATTTCCCCTTGTCAAATTCTAGTAGTGGTCTGAGCAATGGGCAGTTGAAAATATATAGTATAGAGAGGGAAGAGGGCATCCCTTTTACTGGAAGGGATTGGAGATTAGGGCAACACCAGATATACAGCTCAGAGAGGGAGGAGGGCAGTGCTAATTCGGAGAGTGATTGAAGTTTAGGGCAATTCTGGATGGTCAGCTGAGAGAGGGAGGAGGGCAGTGTTGATTCGGAGAGTGATTGGAGATTAGGGAAATCCTCGATGGTCAGCTGAGAGAGGGAGGAGGGGAGTGTTGATTCGGAGAGTGATTGGAGATTAGGGAAATTCCAGAAGTGTAGACATTGAAGTGAAGTGAGGTGGCAAAGATGTAGTGAATGGAGCTCATCATGGTGATATAAATGTAGCTCAGAAAGAGAGGAGGGAAGCCCACCTTCTTCCAGCAGTGACTGAATTTGAGGTAAATCAGCAATATATAGATATTGAAGAGAGGTGAGGCTTTTGAGAACTTGGCTGCTTAATGTTTTCAGATTGGATATGGTAAGCCTTTGAATAGAGCAAGGCAACTCCCAATGTTGGATCTCTTCATCACTGCCATCATGAAAGATCACTAACTCAGTGAGACAGGGGAGTCTCTGTAAACACCACTCCTTTCGGCCGTTCACTAGTTTCTTGCAATCTCTGATCTTAAGGACTTGTAAATTGAAGAGCTCTATTTCTGGCAGACACTTGAGCTTCTCACAATACGTAATATCCAAAGACGTCATCGCAGACTCAACTGCCACCGAAAGTATTTCAAGATTCTCACAATCCACAATACAGAGACTTTCAGTGGCAGTAGGAATCAAAAACCTAGTAACGTTCTGGCAACGCGAAATAGACAATTTGCGTGCTCTTGGGAGAAACTCAGGTGATATATCATCTATACAATCACAATTTTGCAGTATCAATTCCTCGAGAAACATGTTACAATAACCAACTGGCTCCTCCAATTTCAATTTCTGACAATGAGATATGGCTATTCTCTTCAAGGAACTGGGCAGTATGCTAAAAGGTAAGGATGTAAGAGAATTACAATCACTAATATATAATTCAACAATCTGCTTCATTCCATCAAATTGGGATCTAAACAGTTGAGCTTCATCAAAAAGAGGTGTCTCTAAAATTCTCAATTTTGTCAGAGAAGAAAGATTTTCAGGCAACTTCCCCATCAACTTCGGACATTTTTCAATTGAAAGGTACTCAAGTAAAGGGAACTCGCCACTTCCTAGTACGTGCCATTGCTTCCACTCTGGCATATCTGCAAATTCAAGCTTCTCAAGAGAGTTAAAAGGCTTTTTGGAGGATGAATTACCATAGAATTCTTCCGTCACCTCTGTTATTCCATGCATTGCTCTAATGTAAAGGGATTTCAAAGAAGGAAGCTGTCCTAGTGCTGGCAAAGAATCACAGTCCTTGCAGTCGCTAAGAGACAATTCTACTAGCTGAAGAAATGAAGGATCAGCCAGCCAATTTGAAAATCTTGTTCCTCTATATCCGGTGATTTCGACTTCTTTTATGTTTGTATATGGCCGTAGCCCATCAAGTATGGATCTTTCAGTTTGTGAATCGTTGGCAGAACTACTTCCACTCCACTTCAAAGATAACTTCTCAACATGTTCCTTTTCCTTCATATTTGCCTTCAGAGCTTCCCTTCTATCAACTACATTTTGCAACTTTAAAACTGATAGAGATCCATACAAGTTATGTACTTCACCCAAATCTTCCATTCTCAAACCACCGCTACCACCTACAAGAAACTTGGCTCCCACTAGCATTTGGAGGCTTTTCAACTTGCTCAGATGTAGCGGCATCTTCAAGCGAGAAGTGTTGGTTATGTCGAGGTGATGCAAGTTGATCAACTTCTCCATCTGCAGCGGTAGCTCCCCAAGATATTCACAAGATGACAAGAGAAGTGTCTCCAAGTTATACAATGCATAAATGGAATCTGGCAACTTTTCAATCTCTGTCTCAGAAAGGTCCAAAAATCTGAGGAGCTTCAATTTGATAAACAAGTCATTTGGCAACTCCTTAATCTTATAACCTGACAATGATAATGCCCTTAAGGATGTTAGTCTTGGCAGTATGTTATGCAGCACCCTCTTGCTTAGGTTAGATGAGTACCATGTACTGATTGGAAGCAATGTCCTCAGCTGCTCTGATTTGGAAAGTAGTTTCAATTTCTCAAAGCCACCTTCTTCTCCCATGGAATAGGACATGTGCCGACTTTGTTCCAACATATCATCAGATCCTTTGCTCTCTTCCAATCTAATACAAAGTTTTGAAGATGCAGTTTGGGCCAAATCATTGATAAGGTCATGCATTATGAATCTCTCCGATTCCCATTTAGACTCTGGGACCCTCTCAAACAATGATCTTGATCTCAACTTGTCAAAGTATTCGTTACCTGAACAAACCTGCTTTACAAGACCATTAGCAATCCACAGGTAAATAAGTTGGTCTTTGCGGAATTGATAATCTTTGGGATATATTGCACAAAAAGCAAAACATTGCTTCAAATGTGCAGGAAGATCATTGTAGCTCAACATCAATGCTGGTAATATACCATTCCAACAACTTTTCTGTTCCCATATTTCACTTTTTAAAATGTTTCTCCACTCATCCACATCTGATATGCCGCGTAAAACACCAGCAAGTGCCTTTAGAGCTAAAGGCAACCCTTTGGACTTGTCTGCAATTTTTTTCCCAACCTCTTCAAGTTCTGGATGATCCCTATTTTCTAGTGAATGTCGTTTGAATAAAGCCCGAGAGTCTTCACTAGAGAGAGTCCCCATGGTGATTGCGCAACGATCAGCACACATCATCTGAGCAACACTCTCCTTACGTGTTGTTACAATGATCTTACTTCCCATATCTCCTTGTACAAAAACATTTCTCAGGCTATCCCACACATTATAGTCATCATTCCACACATCATCAAGGACAACAAGAAACTTCTTTCCCTTCAGGCTTTCCTTCAGTTTGACCTGTAGCTTATTCAGATTGCCGTCATCCTTCGAGTCAAATGAGCCAATTTCTTGAAGTAACCCTTTAGTTATTCTCAAAGCATCATATGGCTCAGAAACACAATACCAAGCTTTCAAACCAAAATGGTTCTCCACCTTCTCATCATTGTAAACCACGTTAGCTAGTGTTGTCTTACCCGCGCCGCCCATTCCAACAATAGGAACTACAGTCAGGTTTCCTCCACTTGCATCTTCAGACAATAAACGGTCAATCAAATCATTTTTTTCCTTGTGCCTACCAAAGATATAAGATTCATTAACCAAACTAGCTGGAAGTGTTCTAGTTTCTTGTCTAGTCGAACCAAAATGTTTATCTAAGCCAAGGCGACCAATTTGGTTTTCCAACACCTCCAATGTTTCAATACTGCTTTCCAACTTATCATTTATGTTAAGAAAAGAATGATCACCCAAGCACAGGTTGCAAAATCTCCAATTTTTCAATAGTGTTTCTGCAAGATTTTGATGCTTACCTTCCACCTTAAGCTTCAAAGCTTCATAATTGACTTGTTCAATCAAGTTTTCAGCAGAGTCCACAGCAACTCGAAGCTTATTAAGCCACTCTCTCACAAATTGATTTGATGTCTGCTTATTCTCTGCATCACTTAGCACAGCTTGAAGACCAAGCAAAGTCAGTTTCAGCTTCTCTAAGAGCTCAACATCATTCTTACGCTTCCGAAACATTTTGAGAAGATCACCCTCAGGAGCAAGCCTATCAATGAGAACATCAAAAGCTGAAGAGAGAAATACACCACCAACTGCTAAGACAACCTCCATTTCTGAAATCTGCAAAGCAAAACAAGGAGAACACAAAATGATTTTTTAAGAATTTTGGCAAGATAATTTTTTCAATCTTCAATTACTAACAACTTTACTTTACCTGTTGAATGCTAAGAGTAATTTCCAAACAAAAATGATCACTGATATCTCTCAATCTCTCTCTCTCTTTTACTAGTAAATTTGCAAATAAGAACTTGTAATTGGTACAACTTTGTTTGCTAGTTCCTATTCATTACCTTAATAATTGAATAATTGAAGGTACTTGGGGTCATAGACAGAGGCGGACCCACGCGTTTATGTGAGGATGCATGCACATGCATCCGTCAACTTGATTTACTATGTAAATTTTAACAAATTTATTTTGTTCAATATTTACTTAATAATCCTACTAAATTAAAATATAAGTAGACAGTAGTAATTTCAAGCAACACATCTTTCATATATCATACTTGTGTTTATTGTTTTAGCAATTAAGGATAAAAATAAAACCTAATTATGGTAGAGATTTTGTTAAGATAAAGTAATTCCCATTTAAGACACTTACTAGTCATTTGGTACAATGTCAGAGAGACAAAGAAGACAAAGACTTTTCACTCAATAAGAAGACAAAGACTTCATCTGATTTATTATTTTCTCAATTCAATAATTAAACCAAGAAACTAAAGGTGGGTGTAAAACGGCCCTTCAAAAATAAAAGAGTTCAAAATGATAAATTTCTGCACAGCTCATTTTATTTACAGTGCTAAAAGAGACTACCATATCATGAATATGTTGAAGTAACGGTGAATTTGCCTTCGAATAATTTATAGGTCATAAATTCGAACAGTGAAAAATAGATACAAATATTTTTATAAAGTGCTTGAGGTGCATCTTTTTCTCGAAACATACTAACGTGGAATATTTTGTGCATCCAGAGCTACCCTTGCCTTATCAACTGTGTATTGAAGCTCAATGTTTAGTGACAGAGTTCTTTGAAGAAGCTCATTAACATTTCTAATACGTGTTTTTGGAGATAATAATAGCCATGTATAATTATTATAATTTATAGTAATAGTGTGTTAGTAGAAGCTACAAATGTTCATTATTTTAACTCAATAGAATTATTAATATTAAGTAAAGATTCAACAAAATAAATATGTTAGAACTTATATACTTCATCAGACTCGATTTAAGTGTCTTATTTTTCTATTTTGATATGTCTTAAAAAAGAGTATTTCTTTCTATATTCAATTCCTACATTCTACCTTGTAAGTTTAAAACTATAAAATTTGAAAAACTACACACATCTTTAATTTAATTATAAATTTCAAAATTTTCTTTTTATTTTTTAAACTTTGTGCTCAAACAAACTATAATACTTAAAGACAACACAAGTTGTGTCAAAAGTAAATGATAAAACTTAATTGTCATCAATCAATTTATTCCAGAAACCTACCCCTCTTAACTACTCAATCAATATGTATAATTGGTACAATCTACAACTGGCATTCATAGTGGTGGTGGTGGGTGACTATGATTTTTTCTCATTCCAAAAGTAAGACTTTTTAAACAACAAGAAGACAATGATAAATTGAATCAATTCATTACTTTCTCAATTCAATACTCGACCTACAGGGAGAGGGAAATTCTTTTTATTGCGTTCCCGGCTCTCGGCTCTCTCTTTCCCTTTATCCCGTGCCAGGGGCTGTAGAGGGAAAAAAAGGGGGGGGGGGGCGAGCTTTAATTGAAGTAGGGGCGGAGCTCCTCTCCTTACAGTCAAGTGGCTTTCACTCCTCATAGAGAGTTAGAAAGAGTCAGTTCTTATAGCGAGGCTTAGGCCGACGGGGTAGGGCGCGGCCCCCCAATTCTCAACCCCGACCATTGAAGCAAGAGAAAAATTGTAATTTATTAGGGATGTAGAAAGGGGGGTCTAGGTGGGGAACTCAAAAATAAAAGAGCTTAAAATGATAGATTTCTACGCAGCCCATTATAGTGTTAAAAATGACATTGAATATTTTAACTCAGTAGAATTTTTTAAGTAAAGATTCAACAAAATAAATTGTTCAAACTTCAAACTTATATACTTCTTCGATTTTGATTTAAGTGTTTTACTTTTCTTTTTTGATACGTCTCAAAAAGAGCATTTTTTTATATTTAATAAGTTTTCTAATTCCTACATTCTACCTTGTAAGTGACCACAAAATTTGAAAAACTACACAATTTTAATTTAATCATAAATTTCAGAAATCTCTTTTTATTTTTTAAACTTTGTGCTCAAATAAACAGAAAACTTAAATTGAACGGAGTTAATATATATGTTCTGCAACCATGTGCTCTATTCTATATTTGTTGTTGGGTTATTATAATGTAGTGGAAAAGGACTAAAGCATGGGACCAAGACATAACAAGTTGTGCCAAAAGAAATTGATTAAGTTCAATGGTTATCAATCCAACTTACCTGAGAAACTTACTCCTCTTAATTATACAACCAAACCTAATAAAAATTAATGGGAGGTAGGGGTGATAATAGAGCAGCGTGGGTTCGAATAATTTTTTTGAGAAAATATATGGAAATTGGTTACGGGTTATAGAATTGCTAAGTTTAAATTAAACCATGTTATTATAATTAAAAGCATTTTTTTTCTCCTCTCTTTGTACTCGATAGCATGTCTTTTTTTAAAAAAAAATATATCATTTGAATTAACTAAAAAAAAATTGGAATCAGGTGTCTTTTCATTTTTTTAATTTAACTTGAAAGACTCCGAGGAAAAAAAAAATAGAGACGGAAAAACATGACAAAAGATAATAATACAGGACGGGTTCATGCAAGGTGTGAAAACAACAAATTGTGTTATTTGAACCGAGGTGGGTTGAAATCCTTGCAGGGTTACACGAATTTTCCCCATAACCACAATCGTCCCACCCCATTTGCCATCCCTAATGGGAAAAGAGTGGGATGGGGGGGGGGGGGGTCATGGTGGTTGGAAAGGAGAGGATTTAATGTTGTTTGGTACGAGATGTTAGAGAAAATACTTTGCATATAATAATACATAAATTTTATCATGACAAAATTATATATTACTAATATCTGTATAATTCTAATCAACTACTAAACGACACTTTATGTGTAATTTGCAAACAAGAATGATGAGTGATTTCTGTCTCTTTTGCTAGTGGTACAAACTGCAGCAAAACTATCATTTTTTCTCTTTTTCAAAAGTAAGATTTTTCATTCAAACAAGACAATGATAAATTGAAGCAATTCATTACTTTCTCTATTGAATAATTGAAGCAAGAGAGGAAGGATACTTATTATGAGTGGGGACTCGAAAATAAAAGAGCTTGAAATGATAAATTTCTACACAGCATATTAGGGCGTTAAAAGAGACCTATCATATCACGAATATGTTTACTCTATATTTTTTAAAATATTCTTTTTATTTGTTAAAAGAGAAATCATTCTTGTAGATGAATTTATCAATATTTTATAGTTTTAAATAAGACATTTTTTTCTATCTTATTCTTACTAGAGATAAGAATAAGACATCTAGTGGTGGAGATTTTTCTAGCAACTATAGGCTATGTTTGATCATTCATTAGTCATTACTATATTTGTATAGTTGGCAATCATAGGAAAAGGGAAGAGAGATAAATATATCTCTCAACTTTGTGATTTAGAACGAATATATCTCTCATTAAAAAATGATACATATATATTCATATCATTTAACAAATAATGTATATTTATCATTTCCGTTAATATATCTTCCTTACATTTTCTACTTACTAAATTTCTACACAGCTCATTTTACTTGTACTGCTAAAAGGGACTATCATATCATGAATATGTTGGCATGTAACTTATAGGTAATAGATTTAAGTCATGAAAAAACATATACTAATTTTTTTATTAAGTACTTGAGGTGCACCCTTTCCTCAGATCATACTAACGTGGAATATTTTGTGCACCATGCTGTCTTTGCCGTGTATTGAAGCTCAATGTTTAGTGACAGAGTTCCTTGAAGAAGCACATTAACATTTATAATACCTGTTTTTGGAGATAATAATAGGTGCATATAATTGCTATAGTAATAATGTGTTAGAAGAAGTTACAAACGTTGAATATTTTAACTCAGTAGAATTTTTAAATAAAGATTCACAAAATAAATTGTTCAAACTTCAAACTTATATACTTCTTCGATTTTGATTTAAGTGTTTTACTTTTCTTTTTTAATACGTCTCAAAAAGAGCATTTTTTTATATTTAATAAGTTTTCTAATTCTTACATTCTACCTTGCAAGTGACCACAAAATTTGAAAAACTACACAATTTTAATTTAATCATAAATTTCAGAAGTCTCTTTTTATTTTTTAAACTTTGTGCTCAAATAAATAGAAAACTTAAATTGAACGGAGTTAATATATATGTTCTGCAACCATGTGCTCTAGTCTATATTTGTTGTTGGGTTATTATAATGTAGTGGAAGAGGACTAAAGCATGGGACCAAGACATAACAAGTTGTGCCAAAAGAAATTGATTAAGTTCAATTGTTATCAAATCAACTTACCTGAGAAACTTACTCCTCTTAATTATACAACCAAGCCTAATAAAAATTAATGGGAGGCAGGGCCGTAGGAGTGGTAATGGAGCGGCGTGGGTTTGTATAATTTTTTCAGAAAATACATGGAAATCGGTTACGGGTTATAGAATTGCTAAGTTTAAATTAAATCATGTTATTATAATTAAAAGCATTTTTTTTCTCCTCTCTTTGTACTCGATAGCATGCCTTTTTTTAAAAAAAAAAATATATCATTTGGATTAACTAAAAAAAAATTGGAATCATGTGTCTTTTCATTTTTTAATTTAACTTGAAAGACTCGAGGAAAAAAAAATAGAGACGAAAAAACATGACAAAAGATAATAATACAGGACGGGTTCATGCAAGGTATGAAAACAACAAATTGTGTTATTTGAAGCGAGGTGGGTTGAAATCCTTGCGGGTTTACAATGGGGGGGGGGGGTGATCATGGTGGTTGGGAAGGAGAGGATTTAATGTTGTTTGGTACGAGATGTTAGAGAAAATACTTTACATATAATAATACATAAATTTTATCATGGCAAATTTATATATTACTAATATCTGTATAATTCTAACCAATTACTAAACGACCCTTTATGTGTAATTTGCAAACAAGAATGATGAGTGATTCCTGTCTCTTTTGCTAGTGGTACAATCTGCAGCAAAACTGTCATTTTTTCTCTTTTTCAAAAGTAAGATTTTTCATTCAAACAAGAAGACTGATAAATTGAAGCAATTCATTACTTTCTCTATTGAATAATTGAAGCAAGAGAGGAAGGATACTTATTATGGGTGGGGACTCGAAAATAAAAGACCTTGAAATGATAAATTTCTACACAGCTTATTAGGATGTTAAAAGAGACCTATCATATCACGAATATATTTACTCTATATTTTTTAAAATATTCTTTTTATTTGTTAAAAGAGAAATCATTCTTGTAGATGAATTTATCAGTATTTTATAGTTTTAAATAAGACATTTTTTTCATTCTTATTCTTACTAGAGATAAGAATAAGACATCTAGTGGTGGAGATTTTTCTAGCAACTATAGGCTTATGTTTGATCATTCATTACTATATTTGTATAGTTGGCAATCATAGGAAAAAGGGAAGAGAGATAAATATATATCTCTCAACTTTGTGATTAAGAACGAATATATATCTCATTAAAAAATGATACATATATACTCATATCATTTAACAAATAATGTATATTTATCATTTTCGTTAATATATCTATATTTACTTAATTGAAAAAAAAAATTATAGTACTGAGTTTTTAATTTCAAAAATGTCTCGTGACTTGAGAAAATTATTTCACCCTATATTTACACCTCTAAACCCGATCCAAATGAAAAAAATAGTTTAATCTCTCATCTACTCAATCGTAAAATGGATTTGGGTCAAGTCTAAATAGAAAAAGGGTTGAGCTTTTTTTTTAATTGGATAGGATCTGGGTGGGTGAAAAATATATCTCTCAGTAAAAAATATACATATATACCTATATCGCTTAACAAATGATGCATATTGACCATTTTTTTAAACATATATCTATATATATTGAGTTTCTAATTTCAAAAATGTCACATGATTTAAGAAAATTATTTCACCCCATATTTACATCTCTAGACTCGATACAAATTAAAAAAAAAAAGTCTTATCTACTCAATAATAAAATGGATTTGTATCAAGTCTAAATAGAAGAAGGATTGAGATTTTTTTAAATTGTGGTAGGATCTGGGTAGGTAAGAAATTGATGAGGTAATGATTTTAAGCCATGTGACATTTTTTAAATTTAAAAACCAATTTCAAGATATTTTTTTAATTCTGTCCGTTAGCAAAAAGGATAAATATATACACTATTTGTTAAACGATAAGGGTATATATGCATAATTTGTTAGATGACAAAGGTATATATTCACTATTTTCTTAATAAGAGATGTGTTTGTTCTAAATCACAAAATTGAGGAGTATATTTTCCCCTTTGCCCTAGAATTTTTTTTTCTTTATTAAAATGATTTAGAGACATTAATGTTACCTACAAAGTCAAGACAACTCTCGTAAGTCTTCTCCAAAGTATTATCATCATGGTCTCTATCTAGGTCCATGTATAACATTGCCTCAACAATAAGTTAGTACACTATATATATATATACTAGATTGGCATGGCCCGTGCCAATATTTTATATTTTCAAGTTGCGGATGTTGTGCATAAACATTTGATGACGAAGGATAGCAGCGAACAATAAAAAAACAGTTCAAAAGTAGCACATCAAAAAAAATTAAGCTAAAATTGCACATGTTGATATGATTGACGCAAGGAAAAGTCGATTATGTGCAAAAGTTGATCAATGATAGATGTCACCATAGAGTAAATAAAGTACAGTCAATGAAAGATCACCGCATTAGCTACCGTGCTTTGTAAAGGTGAATTTAACTATAACCTATGGGGCTAAAAATGACAAATCAGATTTAAGTTGTAACATTAGCCAAAGTACTTACTCCAACCCTCAATTAAGGAGAGAAATGTATGTCTGAACCTATAGCAACATAACTATAGATACTGGTGTTATTATTAAGGCAATTAGGCTTCCATACATGAAAAATAAGATAACACCAATAATGACTAACAAAATTGCTTATCTAATTCTCAGATCTTAGACATAGCTAACTTGAGAATTGAACCCAATCGGTTGTCTGTTATTTCCACGTAGATCATCTCCTTCTAACTCATATTGTTACTGTACCTTGAAATGAAAAGTACAGTGAGATAGAAGTAGCATAATATTTTTTTTTCAATCTAGATGTAAGAATAGCATAAATGAACAATATAGTGCATTTCTCTTATTCTTCATGGTTATGATGTTACACACTATAATAGACATTTGTCAACAGTAAGAATAGGAACAGGGCTTTGAGTTTGCTTCATCTTGAAACCTATAAATCAACAAGTGTTTTCTGCTTTTAGCTTTAAGAAACATAAGAATGTGCTTTTATCTCATAATCCTCACCTACTTGACATTTTCTTCTCAGGTTCACATGTATTTGGCTACCAATGTTAACAACAATAAAATGTCGCACTTGCCTTTTTTCTTTATATTTTATTTACGCACTGTATATCTCTCTTCTAGTTGGCATCTGAGAAAGCAGCTGATTGCAATTCCTCACCTTAGCACATCTACATAAATGTTTACTTAAACCTATTTTTCACCAAGACTTAACAAAAGTGATCAAATCCAATATACACTAAATACAATATACAACACCATAATCTGTCACTAACCATTATCAGTACACTAAACAGCACACTATGGTTCTTTTTGAACAAAAAAGGGCCAAAATTTGAA
>JAJOOF010011843.1:0-25513 GCA_029582545.1 Solanum lignicaule
TAAAACACACTTTTTCTGCTATACCTAATATTCCAGAAATTGAATGCCACTAATAGTTTTAAAGGTAGCTGTTTCTTTTTTCTTAAATCGTAGATACATTCAATAGCTTTTAAGGTTTATCATATTAGAGATATAAAGGGTTGTCTGTCAAGAAGACATGCGAACCTTCAGCTCAATTAGAGATATAAAGGGTTGTCTGTCAAGAAGACATGCGAACCTTCAGCTCAATTTCTCTGCCTATTCTCTGTTGTGTAGCAATATTTGATCGCTCAGGAAGATATGTGATTACTGGTTCTGATGATCGCCTCGTCAAGGTTTGGTCAATGGAAACTGGATTATGCCTGGCTAGTTGCCGAGGACATGAAGTAAGTTCATTGAGATATGCTCCCAATAGTGTCCTCAATTTTAACTCTTCCTTATGAATAGTTACTCTTCGTTTGTACACTTATTTGCTTGTCATGCTAATAGGGTGACATCACTGATTTAGCCGTCAGTTCAAACAATGCTTTGGTGGCATCTGCATCAAATGACTACAGCATTCGAGTTGTAAGATTCTCCTACCACTTGACAGAGATATCTTCTTGCTTTCTTTGAAGAGTAATAATTTTGGGCTTGAAGATCTCCTCTGTTGAAGAGTGAGCAGCTTATCTACTTTCTCTGTACTTCAGTGGCGCTTGCCAGACGGATTACCTATTTCAGTTTTGCGTGGTCACACTGGAGCTGTTACTGCCATCGCATTTACTCCAAAAACTAGCTCTGTGTATCAGCTTCTATCGTAAGCTACCTTTAAGCCTTGATCCTTATTGTTGCTCCTTTCTCTTTGAAGGGACATGATGCATTATTATGTGTAAGAGATTTAGCCCTATTTGATTAAGCCGTACAGATTAAATGTGGCTTATGGAGTGTTCTAGAAAGGATAGATGGTTGGCATCTCCCCCGACAGGGATGGGAAACGCCTTGGGGCGGCTACCCACTTCGGTGGATCTTACATTTTTAGAAGTTGCCAAAAAAACAAAAACTGTGGCTACTGGCGAATTTCAGAATTTGGAAATTAGGAGTATCTTTATATTCTGAGACACGACTGCTGCATGGGTGATTGTGGTCTTGTATCTTTCTAGTTTTACAATTAATATTTAGTAGGTGTTTGGACATGAATATGATAGTTCATGTAGGAAAAGAAACAAGTAATAGTTGGCCTGGTCAGATTTGAGGTTGTTTTAATGCATAGGTCATAGTTCAAGTAGGAAAAAGAATAGATGGAGATAGTCCGAGTACGAAAAGGGAACAACTGATAGTTGAGGTGTGAAACTCGCGTAAATGTGATAGATCAGGTGTGGTTTTGACAACTAACTCATAAATAAATTAATATTAGTTACTAGCTATTCTTTATTATAATTTTACCACATGGTACAAACAATCTCTTCACATCGATCATGAGTTTTTTTTGGCAAAATTTAAAGTATGGGTCTTTATTTGCAAAATATAAGCTTATGGGTCAAGTTTTAATTTAAGAGCAATTGAAGCCTTTTAGGTGAATTTGAAATCAAAATTCAAAATGAAGTTGGAGTTTTGTTCAAATGTCATAAACAAACACAGATTTTAAATCAAAACCTTCAAATTTCAAATCCAAATTGCATGGCCAAGTGGCCCCTTAAACTTAGAAATGAACTTCATTTGATGCCTCAATCTCACCCCTTTTTGCTAGTTTTGTTTTGTCTAATGAATCCTTTTTCAATGAATGTTGTCTTTTTCCTTATGTAGTCAATTAATTAGTGACAATACATCTGTAAAAGCTATTCTAGCAACTTGTGTGATACCATCTGTCTTGAAGTAGAAAAAGTAAAAAGAATAGCACTCTGTTTAAGAGAGAGGTTATATATCCTTCAGTTGACATAAACAGCTCCGTTTCTTCTCTTCACTGGCTCCAACTTTTCACGCCCGAAAATCAACAAAAGCTTTAGCTCTTTGGCATTCCAAATCTGCCTTTTGACGTATCTGATATTATCTATGGTGAGGCATTGTGTACCCTTCCACCTTTGTCTATATGGTTTCGGCATCCAAATTGCTGTGTTTTAAAGTTTTTGTTGCTTCATCATAATCAGTCTTCTTAACTGAAGTGGACATCACCAAGCGATAAGCTTCCCTACCCTTTTTTTACCCCTCCCTAGATGCTCCTGCTTTTTGTTGCTCCCTTGGTGACTCGAACCCACAACCTAAAGTTTGAAGATGGAGGGTGTTTACCATCTGAGCAACCCCCTCTTGTCACTTCCCTACCTTCTTGAATATCATTCCTCATGTTGAAATTTAACTGGTACGGGACTTCCTCCCAGATTTTCACCAGGATCATCATGCCCTACCTCCAGTGTCCCTTTCACGTTATATGTTTATTTGCTTCCTTGTCCTTTCATGGTAATATTAATTGTTTTCTTGAATTTTAGCATCTCCAGAACTTCTGTGGAACCTTGTACTAAACTGATTGAGGTCCATTCTGCTCCACCCTTGAGAAAATGGAGGTTGTTATGAAACACACTTGTCCCTCATTGGATGTATAAGAGTCTCCAAGGAAATTGCTCTCTACCTACTCTATTACCATCATCACCCTACCTCGTATTTTTGAGAATGGTAGCATGTTTTATAAGTAGCACACAGGCTGTGCTAGGGCCATCTATACAGATTTCAAAAGAGCAAAAAAATCATAGCTATATTCTATCTCCTATTAGAAGGGTCCTGTGACATCTATCATATCAGAATCTCTACCTTTTGTATTGCTCGAAACATCTTTCTCTACTCAGCCCATCGAGCCCCTCTAGGATTCCTTCACTTTCTCTCAATTCAGCCGCGCCAATAACTTTGCTCTAGCCTCTATATCCACTCCGCAACTTGGTGCACCTATTAAAGACAAAAAAAGGAAAAAAAGAAGTCTGCAATCCACGCGTATAGCTAGAATGGGTTACACGTGTGCGAGGGTGTTAGAGAACACACTTGTCATTGTTTATTTAAGGGTTCCCAAATAAATTCATAATATTTTGATCCACTCTACATGTTGTATTGACGTCTGGGGTTGGATGTTTAGATTGTTTCACTGAGGCGATTTAGTAAAACCAACTAATTGACCCTTTTACGTAGTAGCCATGCTATGTCCCCTTGCTTTACTATTTGGCGTGTCTTGTGTTTGGTAGAACCTTAGGAGCTTCCATCTCAACGTGAGTTGGTACTCAACTTGTTTCCTCATGAAATAAATATTTGATTCGACTTTCCCCTTTTGATTTGTTTTTTTTTTTTTAAAAAAAGAACTGGTAATGTTGTATTCTTCAGCATTAATGGGTATGTTATGCTGGCAACCTCCAAAAATTGTGACCAAAATGCTAATTACAATGAGCCTAACAAAGCTACTATTTGAATTCATCATTACAAGTTCTCCTTTACACTAAAAATAATGGGTTGTGATGCAGTTCCACAAATCTATCCTCAAAGCATCTCACATTTCTCTCTCTCCACACTGTCCATCACCATATGCATACTGGGATTATTCTCCACCATTTCGTTTGATTTTTGCTTCCCCCTCTCCTGATCCAGCAGCTCAGAAGGTCTGTTGTATGCTCTGGCACTGACCACTGGGTTTGTGTGAGACTAAAGAAGATGGACCAAAGCTGAGAAGTGACTTTGCAGTGTAAGAAAATGTGGCTGTTTGTCTCCTCTGTTTATTGCCCAAGAAACATCTGGATGCAAATTGCATCCCCCTTCTTTTTAGACTCTCATGTGTCAGACAAGCTTTCCTGGTCACCAGCCAAGGGAAGCACAAAATTTATGTTGGAGTCGGATTATTCCGAACCTGCCTCAATGGCCCTATATAGCAACCTGGATTCTTCAATATATTCTTCCTGTATAGCTTGTTTACAGTGAATTTGACATCTTTTCCATGTTTCCAGATGATAGTATCAGGGCTCACATTGATACCTTTGAAACTACCAATGTCTTGGAGCATCCTGGCCGGCATATCTACCTCCCAGTCATTTAGATGCCTTCTGAAACAGATATTCCACCCTTGAGGGGACCAATTGTCACGATTGCTGTATAAAGAGAACAAAGCTAGATAGGAATTCATCAGGGACTCCTGACCATTCCAGGTATCCCTCCAAAGGGAAATTTTGTTGCCATTACCAATCTTGTAGCAAAATGATCTGAAAAACCATAGGGCCTTGATGGACTTCCATATTGAGACACTATATGTAGTTGTCACCACCAGTGACTGATTTGCCCATACTTAGACTGGATGACCTCCTTCCAAAGTGCTTACTCCTCATCAACAAATCTCCATAACCATTTCATCATTAGGTACTTATTATGAAGTGCCAGGTTCCAGATGCCTGGATCACCAGTTTCTTTGTTTAGTTGAACAGTCTTCTGTTTGACCAGATGGTAACCCTTGCCTTCCTTGTTTCCTAACCACAAGAAATTTCTTCTTAATTTGTCTAACTTTCTTCCACCTTAGAAGGGATTGGGAATAAATACATGACATGTGTTGGCAGTGAGTCCAGAACAGAGCTTATCAGAGTCAATATTCCTCCTAATGAAAGGTATTGCAATTTCCATTTTGAGAGCTTCTTCTCTATTTTTCCCTCTAACCTGTCCCATATTTCCAACTCCTTGTGCTCATTGCCCAAAGGCATGCCCAAGTAGGTTGTTGGTAAGTCATGATCTATCCTGCATCCCAGAATGCTAACCAGTCCCTCCATATGTGTCACCTCATTGGTAGGGAATGAGCTGCTCGTTCTCGAATTTACACACAGTCCAAAAGTAGCCTCAAATGCTAAGAGAATCATCCTGATATAGCAATTTTGTTCAAATGCAACATTACAGAAGATGACAGTGTCATCAACATAGAGTAAGTGACAAATTTCCATGTCTTCACCCAACCTGTTGCCTATCCCGAAGCCATTCACCCATCTCTTCTGGACTGCAATTCTCATCATGCTGTTGAAGCCTTCCATGTCAATAGTGAAAAGGAAAGGTGAAAGAGGGTCACCTTGTCTCAGGCCTCTTTAAGAAGGAAAAAAACCAATAGGTTCTCCATTTACCAGAATCGGGAACCTGGCTATTTTGATACAAAGTCCAATCCATTTCAACCACCTCACACCAAAGCCCATCTGTTTGAGAATCCCAGTTGACATGGTCAATAGCCTTTTCTATGCCTACTTTGCTCATAACACCTATAAGAGGAGTATATGAAATCTGTCTTTCTTTGAAGAATGCCATCTGATGGCTGTTAACCTGTTTACACACTGCTTTTTTCAATCTTTCTGCCAATAATTTAGCAATGATCTTTTGGACTCCACTTATGAGGCTAATAGGTTTGAAGTCCCTGAGTTCTGAAGCTCCTATCTTCTTAGGTATGAGGGGAATGTAAGAGGGTGTTTGGATTAACTTTTTAAAAGTAGCTTATATGCTAAAAGCTAAAAACCATCAGCTCAGAATATCCAATTTTTTTCTTTTAGCTTAATTTTATACTTTTTGACCTAAAAGTATGTGCTTAAAAGCACTTTTTATCTTTCCCAAACACCACAAAAAATAAGAAAAGAGCTTAAAAGCCCAAAAACACTTGAGAGAAGTTAATCCTAACACCCTCCAAGTAGCATTAAAGCTCTTTTCACACACAGGATGAGAATGGAAGTGATGTAAGGTATTCATGATATCTACCTTGACCAGATCCCAAAAGGATTGGTAGAAGCTCATTGGATTTTCATCAGGACCAGGTTCCTTGTCATTGGTACACAGTCTAATGCAGTCAATAATCTCCCAATATGTATCTTGTTCTGAGAGTTGGGCTAAAGATATTTGATCATGACCTTTAGTTGGGATATCTTTGAAGTCAATAGATAGTGGAGAACGAAAACCATAAAATGTGTTTCTTCACATCTGTAATCGTGGTGGACAGATCTATCTGGTACAACCTATGCTGATGTGAGGTAGCAGGGACTTGGTAGAATAGTCGAGGTGCGTGCAAGATGGGACACCATCATTATAAAAAAAAAAAGATAAGTGGAAAAACAACAGGCCTATGCTGACCTTTTTTTATTTTTAATTGATTCACCTTTTAGTTTTTTCACATTTCAAACAATTTTTATGAGGACCATTATTTGATACACTGGTTTAATAATCTTTTCAAACATTTTCTTGAGATCTCTACATTGGATCAAATTAGGCCATGTATTTTGGAGGGAGGGAGTAATATCATAGAAGAAGCTAACATGATAGCAGAAGAAATTGAAGGAAAATTTGTGGTCTAATCCGTACCTGTAATTTGATGGGAACTAGGTGCTCTGTACCTATAGTATATTAGTAAGCTAGTAATTCTAGGATTTAAATTTATTGTTCTTTTTGTGAGTGGTTTTATATTCTTTTGTTGTCCCTGTTGTATGAGATTATAGTTCAAATTTTAGTGATGTGATGGCAAATACTGCTTACGAGGTGTGTACAAAAGGTAGAGAATCTTACAACAAATCATGATTCTCTACAAATTCATCTAGTCATCAGCAATAACTGCATGAAAAAGAATCAACAATGACTTGATTATCAACAACGCTCCAAAAATATGCAAAAATAAAAATGTTCCACTAATCTATGTCCCAAGAATGAAATGTGGAGAAGATTCTGGCACAAGGACTATCTGCAATTATCCTTGTGCTATCTGCAATTATCCTTGTGCATTCAGATGCCTCTACATTTTTGAATACTTCATCAAAATATCTATACAAAAGAGTATTCTACTTCTTCAGATGCTCTCCCGTTTCTCACTTTTACGTTCACTTATGTGGAAAGCAAAAAAGGAGCTACTTCGCTTGCTCTACTTCTCCTTCTCTTCCTTCAGGTGTTAGATCCTATAAGCACCTCTCGCAGGCTCATCCTTTCCACTCCGAGCATGCTCCACAGCAAGGTCTTGTAGTCATTACCTTATTTCCTCTTTTACCATGTGGTACTTTGTATATTCGATAATTATAGAGACACCTATACACAGGTTTCAATTGATCGCAAATGGCTCCTAAAATATTACACAAAATTGTGCTCCTGTCTGGTTATGGTATACTGCCACTATATATAGCTGTTTGCTCTTCATAATAGTGGAAATCTTACATCACAATTTTTCGTTTTAAGAGACTCTTGAACATATTATGTGAAGTTGTGTGCTGGTCGTGCATGTTTTTATATTTATGTTAAAGGCTTAAAGCAAAAGATAAATGTACTAAGTTTTTTCTTATAATTTATTTTTTAATTCCTCTATAAAACTTCCTTTGAGTTAGTGGCCAACTCAAAGCATTAGATGAAGATATGGAAGCCTTAGACTAAGGTGTACAAAGAATAAAGAGGGTTAAAATACAAGAAACCTAGTAAAGATTTTACACTGGGTTGTACAATTAACAGAAATCATTTTTATCTATTTTCGTGTCTGTTAAAGTTTCTTGCTAAGTATTATGGGGTTTATGGTAACTTGCTTTATAAATGTGTGACTTCCTTCCCTCGGGTTTTTTTTTTCCTACTGGTAGGTCATCAGATGATGGAACTTGTCGCATTTGGGATGCTAGGTCTTCTCAATGTGTTCCACGCATTTACTCGCCAAGACCAAAGGATAACGTTTCAGGTTAGCTGAGAACAAGTTATTTGTCTGATAATGTTCGTGCTGTTAGTTGGCGAGTCTCTGTGTGGATTTTATTTTTATGCAGTGAGGAGCAGTGGTACCGCAGCAACCAACCTTCAGTCCTCAAGTAATACATCGCATAGCCATCAAATTTTGTGTTGTGCATACAATGCCAATGGAACTGTCTTTGTCACTGGCAGCTCTGATACTTTAGCAAGGGTATGAACAAGCATCAAACGTTATGCTCTATTATAACATTGTCAAATCTTCATTATAAGATAGCAGGGATATGAGATTTTTTTGTTTCCTGTCAATAAGCTCTTAGCATAGTTTACCTTTTTTTTGGTAAGGTAATATTGTATCAGTCTTCTTAGGATCGGACTGATACAAGAGATGTTCTGAGCTTCTTTATCAAAGTCCTCTAATTAATGTTTAGCTTACTTATGGCATAACACATGTTTGACAACCTAACAATAAGAAATTTCCAGTAACGGTTAAACATTGAGTTTACCGTATGAAGTATGAAAGAAATGTTAAGAATGTGAAAGTTTTTGGTGCATTTTGACTTTTCAGTGTATTTTCTGTTAATGGGATGATGAGATTGTATGGAATCACAAACATTATCCGTCTTCAGGTCTGGAGTGCTTGTAAATTCTCCCCAGATCACCCCGAGGAGCTAAATCATGAAATAGATACATTATCTGGTCATGAAAATGATGTCAACTATGTACAGTTCAGGTTGGTGCAGTCATGTTGTCACCCTTAAACGTGTTCATCATTATCTCACCTTCTATTCTTTTGTGCAGTGGCTGTGCAGTTGCTTCACGATCTTCAACTTCTGATTCCATTGTGGAGGACTGCATTCCTAAATTTAGGAATTCTTGGTTTGTGAACATCTTTTTTCTTTGTTCCAATTATTTCAAATGGTCCTAATACCAATAAAAAGTTTAAATGGCACTATATCCTTCTTATCAGCTATAGTTAATCATGGTTGAACATAAAGTAGAGTTTGGTTGGTCAACCTGTTTGATGGATAAAGTTGTGTTAACTTGCGTAAATGATCATGCTTGTTAAAACACAATTTTCAGGTTTAGCCATGACAACATTGTCACTTGTTCCCGTGACGGAAGTGCAATTATTTGGACCCCAAAACCACGCAAGTCGTCCCATGTAAGTTCTTGACTTCAAAATTTGGTTTCTTTTTGTGAGAAATAAGAGAATGAATACATGCACAAAATTATGCCTGTATGTTTTTAGAGGGATACTACAGAATGTATGCTCTGCTTTACTCGAGGTGTTAGACACTAATTCATCACACCGTTACATCTGTAAATTGGGACCAAGTCTAACTGACCTACAGTATTGAGACATTTCTCTGTGCTGGTTCTTTCAGACTATTAATGTTCTAATCTGTTCAGGGAAAACATGGACGTTCTTGGGGTAAGGCATATCATCTTAAAGTTCCTCCGCCACCAATGCCACCACAGCCTCCTCGAGGAGGGCCACGACAGAGATTTCGCCCTACTCCTCGCGGTGTTAACATGATAGTGTGGAGCCTGGATAATCGCTTTGTTCTGGCTGCTATCATGGGTATTTTATCTTAATTGCATATTTAGTTCAAATGCATTAATTTGTACTTTTATTTGGTTAAAACTATTTTAAATATGATTATGGGATGAAAGTTTCATTTCTTGCCCATAATAGTTTGATCTTTGTGAATTGAAACATCTTGTTGTTGACCTACTATACAGTAATTAAAGATGATGCTCAACAGGCATGACACACATTCACAAGCCTGGTTAGTAGGCGTTTCTCATGACAGTAGTGAATAACTCATGCTGATAATGAGTTAATAAATAAATTTTATTTATGTTATAATGGAACCAAATTATATCAGGATGATATTGACAGCGAATACAGGTGGTATGGATATTTTCTTACGTTACAGATTTATTGTTGCCTTTAAAGCCCAAATTTTTCCCTTTTTTCACGCACCCTATCGAACTTTTAGTTCTAGCAAGTATGTCGTAACTACAGTATAATGACCTTCAACTTCATGTTAAATCTTTTTTCTGGTTTGCATCCAGAGAAGTCTGTGTTGGAATAGGTAATAAGTTGTTGGAATATTTGGTTGGTAAATTGTAATTAAAGTGCATTTGAGGTAGTTTCAAGATATTTAAACATAGGAAACCTATGTCAAGTTGATACTATTCTAAGACATGTTGGTGCCTGGCATGGGTTTAAGTTTACCCCCATCAGGGTAATGCAGCCATGGTTGAAAGAAAAAAAGAAATAATGCAGTCATGTGAAAGTTTTGAAAAGAAATGCTTAGGAAACTTATTTTCTACTGCAAGTAGAAAATGGTGTGAGCTGAGAATAATTGGGGTGCCTTATGGAGGGTCATTCCTCATAAGCTATTAAGTATAGCACGAATCTAACATGGCTTAGAAGTTGTAGATTGACTTAACAGTATATTTTCATCATTCATCAAAGGAGCTAGGAAGCATCTCTGTAAGAGTTTACTCTAGAGTTTACTCTGAGAGTCATCCGGGCTGGGGTAGTGGCTCCCAGTTCCTAAAGGGTTTGCTCATGCTGGAGGGAGCATCCCCACTTAGTGATCGTCCGCTAGTTCACACAATTCCAAAGAAATTATCATGGATGAGCCACATGCAGGGAAACTTGGTTGAATAGTTCCTGTTCCATTCATGCTACTGTTAGCTTATGTGCTATGTCTAGTGGCCGGTGAATCTTACCCAGTATCGGAAATTAGATCAGATATTTCCTCGATTGCCGAGGGTCCAGTCATATCTGAATGGATCTTGTGTTTTTCTTGTTTTCCATGTGTGCGACTAGTCAATTCCTGGCAAACTGGACACGTAGAAGTGCGAATATTTCCTAAGCACCTGCAAGGCTAACAACACAAAATTGGTTCATGTTCTTCCTACTCGTTGAGTGTCAAACTCCAACTTCGTGGGTTTTGAAATCAAGGTCTTCTTGGTTCCTGTTAGAAAGGAAAATACTCCCATTTGGGGTTGTGAATGACTGAATTCAAATTATGTTCCTTTTGTTGAAGCAGAGAAATTTTGGTGCTTGAATTTGAAATTTTCAACTCATAAGGTGAACTTATGCAGATTGCCGAATTTGTGTTTGGAATGCTAGTGATGGTAGCTTGGTGCACTCCTTGACTGGTCACGCACAGTCTGTAAGTTATCTGACTATGATTAGGCTGATATTTTTGAGTTTTTTTTTCAAAATGCTTGCTTAGGCTGGTTATATGTTTTCATGGGTCATCTTGGTCAGATATTTTTGAGAAACTTCCACTTAAGCTCCATTTCGTTGCATGTGTTCACTGGTTATTTCTTTCTCTCTTGCTTCCACCATTGTCTAATTTCTTGGTCAGGCACTATAAAAGAGTCATGCAATTCTTTAGGGTGGTTTATTTTCACTTTCTTGGTCATAATAAACTTTAAAAAATGTTAGTCATTCAATTCCGGTACTATTCTTGATATGACTCCTCCACCCCTTCACTCCATCCACACCTATTGAAAAACTTATATCTGGTGTAATTGACACTTTGTGTTCGACTCTTGCAGACATATGTTCTGGATGTTCATCCTTTCAACCCCAGAATCGCAATGAGTGCTGGTTATGATGGGAAAACCATCCTGTGGGATGTAGGTTTCTGGTTCTTTTGATTATTGTATCACATCCTTTTACACAGGTATTTCCATTTGTTGAACTCTTGCTATTTCTATCTCCAGATATGGGAGGGGATCCCCATCCGTACATATGATATAGGACGCTTTAAGTTGGTTGATGGAAAGTTTTCACAGTAAGTAATTTAAAGAGGACATCATAATATTTCCTGTATCTTTGATATTTGACTTATAAAGTTTGTTTGTGTATATAAATGGTGATTCCTTAATGTACTTCAAATTTTAGACATCATCAGAGCTTCCTGATTTGGGGTCATAGAAGAACACCAATCCTATCATGGCTTCAGAATTAATTACTCATTCAGTTCCATTTCCCATTAGATTTGCTAACTGGTGCAAATTCTCTTTGCTTTGTTTGAAATGTCGAAGTTACTTATTGTGTTGGATGTGCTGTTTCTTTGTGAAAAGGGATGGAACATCAATTGTTCTTTCTGATGATGTTGGACAAATATATTTATTAAATACAGGCCAAGGCGAGTCTCAAAAGGATGCTAAATATGATCAGGTATATGAGGCGGTTTCTTTCATTCTCATCATTGTTTTAAGTAGTTTACAGTTACTGTATGCGATCTTGAGGCTACAACTTTCAACAGTTCTTCCTTGGGGATTACCGGCCCCTTATCCAGGATGCGCAGGGGAATGTTCTTGATCAGGTACCTTTAGTTTTGACATACTAGTTCACTCCGTCAATTCAGGATTATGACACATTTTTCTTTTTTTCCTTTCCAAAATTTATTTCCTTGATGCCCCCAAGGCCTAGCTCAAGTGGCAAAAGGTGGAGGATTTGTGGCTTAGGTCGCAGGTTCAAGCCCCACACCATGCAAAGCGAAGCCTGGTATTTAAGTGGAGAAGGGTAGAGGGGCGGGCCCATTATCCACCGAGTTTAGAAGGCTGTGATTGGTCCAAAGGGCGGTTCACAGACGGATTTCTCGGTTATCAAAAAAAAATTTATTTCCTTGATGTCATTCTTTTTTCCACCCATCCCATTAAAAATAATATCATTGACATTATTTAAGACTTTGTATGAAATCTTTTCAAATGATTAATCCAAGTTTGAACTGTTACACTGTATCTAAATCCGTTTAGTTATCTTTCCAAAAAAATTACTGCTAATCTCTATAGTTAAAGTAGGTCATGCAAAAAAAAAAAAGAATTAGGTCATGTTTTTGTGACGAAGAAAGTTAAAAGATTTATTCTTTACCACTTTTAAGTTCTATCATTTGTTTTTACTACTTGAGAAATTTCATATCAAACTTATCTGGGTAATACATGGATGGGCCCATCTGTCAGCTACCTACAGTTGTTCCATCTTGTATAAGTTTTCCAAGTTTTTTTAAGTTATGAACAACAGGCATTTTTTACCTGTTGCAGGAGACACAGTTAGCTCCATATCGGAGGAACATGCAAGATCTTCTTTGTGATGCAAGTAGATATTCGTTGCTTTCGTCATTCGTTCTTTTTTCTTTTTTGGTCAGTTTCAAGAAGATGGTAATAAATGTTTTTTTTCTTCCAAACATGGATAATGGGAATACTAGGTATGCTTCCATATCCTGAACCATATCAGAGTACGTACCAGCGCCGCCGCCTAGGAGCTCTAGGTACCGAGTGGCGTCCTTCTTCAATTAAATTTTCTGTAGGCACAGACGGTGGTTTGGGCCTAGGATACCAGGTTTTACCAGTGGCTGACTTGGACATAATAGCTGAACCACTGCCGGAGTTTGTGGATACCCTTTTCTGGGAGCCAGATAATGTTATTCTGAATGATGAGACTGATTCAGAATATAATATGAATGAAGAGCTTTCTGCTGAAGGAGAGCGTGAATGTTTAAGAGACGGCTCTTCTAGTGGTTCAGTATGTAGTGAAGAACAGAAGATGAGACGGAGTCGGAAAGATAGCCTACGCAGATCAAAAAGGAAAATATCTGTATCAGAAGTAAGCATCTACATTCACAAACAAATTACCTATTTGCTTACCCTGGCTGAGCAACATTTGCATCTTTTTCAGGTGGAAGTCGCATCATCTGGAAGGCGTCTTAGGAAGAAAGTTAAGGATGATGATGTTGGCACTTCATGTAGAAGTCTTAGAACTAGGAAATCAAGAAATGGGCAGAAAGCTACCACTAAAAGGAAGTCATCTAAACCAAAGTCATTCAGATCTCACCGTGGAGCTGAACATCCTGAAATTGTATATCAGCAATATGACATTTCTTCAGATGATGAAGATGAAGCTAGCTCTGAGGATGATTCATTGGAAACTGAATCATTAGAATGTTGGTCAAGCGATCAGAATATTGCATCAGATGACAAACTGACAAGCACACCGCGGAGCTATCCAACAGGTGGAGCTATCGATGTGCCTCCTAAATCCACTGAACCTCCGACAAACGGCGAGAACAAAAGGAGATTAGTCCTGAAATTGAAAATCCGTGATGCTAATAAGCTTGAGCTATCAAAAGACACTGCAGCTCAGTGTGGTGATCAAGCTGATAAGCCATGTTCTTCTCAAGCTGGTGAAGAGATAATTGAAGATAATGTGGTTAACCTAAGGTTAAAGGAGCCAGGATCATCCTCTGCAGACAAGATTGGCATGAAGCTGTTTGGGAAATACAGTAAAACTGAACATATGGTTAATGACAAGGAACCCAAAGATGTTTTAAATGAGCAAGTCGATAGAAAACCTTCTGCTGGTCCAGATATCCAAAATCTGGCTCTGGCCGATAATTTAATGGCTGAGGCTCAAACGAATCTGGGACAATCTGAAGCTAGCAGTTTGCTGGCTGGAAATGGTCCTGGAGATGCACTGTGTTTCTCAGGAGTTGCTAAAAGTTCTTCATTATTGCACTTGTCATCATCACCCAGTCATCAGCTGCAGCAAATAGGTGTTGGTCGTGGTGCAAACAAGTTGACTACCACCGATGACAATCCTGAAGTAAACCTCAAACCTAGAGTGAAGCCAACCATAATAAAGATAAAATCAAAGAAAATGTCCAGGGAGTCTCAAACTCATTCCGAGTTTAATCCTCCTACAGATGCTTATTGTGGAGATGAATCAACATCTAAAATCTTTTCCCATTTGGAACAAAACGAAGTTCCAGAAACAGGTAATGGCCCTGATAGATTCAGTCAGAATTTGCATTGGGGTGTACTGATGGATGATTCTGTTGGCAGAAACAAGTCTCATGGATCTAGAAGCGGTTTACGTAGCAGTCATGATATTTGTGAAAGTACTTCTAATGCTTGTAATGATCATAACGAAACAGGTTCTGAACTCCCTCATGCCGCGACTGATGCAGCACGTAGAAAGAGATCCTTAAGATTTACTGCAATGTCAAGAGACGCGGCATTCGGGAAAGATGACCTAAAAATAAGAGAGAGCCATGTAGCTGTAGGTTCATCAAGAAACACCGAAAAGCTTACCAAGAAGGCTACTGGTTCTCCACCATTAGGATGGACTTCAAGTAATGTGTTCAAGTGCCGGTCATCTAGAAACACTAAAGAGGGTTCTTCCAGGGATGAAAATGTTTTTTCATCTGGAATGAGCTTGAATGAGGCAGTGAAAAAACTGAATTGGTTGCTATTGTCAGAGCGTGAAGAGGGTTACCGCTACATTCCTCAGCTAGGTGATGAAGTAGTGTACTTCCGACAGGTGCATTATTTAGTTTCTATTGGTTAATCATTGCCTCTTCTTTCCTTTTACCGCATTTTGTTTTTTCATGTAATATTTTCTTTGTTGCATTAGTGATTCCAAATCGAGTCATTAAGATTTATTTGATTTACACTTGGTATTTCTTGACATTAGGGGCATCAAGAATATATAGAATATAGTGATTCATCAGAGCCTGGTCCTTGGACAAAGAATGCAGCTGCAGTCCAAGCTGTGGAAATTTGCTTGGTAAAACATCTTTCATATGCAACTCTTCCTGGCTCTGGTGAGAGCTGCTGTAAAGTTACACTTCAATTCATAGATTCCTCTTCCGCTGTCTCTGGACAGAAGTTTAAGCTTACACTTCCCGAACTAGTCAACTTCCCTGACTTTCTAATTGAGAGATCAAGGTATGAGACTGCAATGGAGAGAAATTGGTCATATGGAGATAAGTGTCTGGTTTGGTGGAAGGATGAGAGTGAGCAAGGTGGTAAGTGGTGGGTAGGTGAGGTAGTTTCAGTGAAAGCCAAGTCTGACCAGTTTCCTGACAGTCCATGGGAAAGGTGTGGTATCCTATACGAAGGTGAAGTAGAACCCCATCCTCAGAGTCCCTGGGAACTACATGATGTAGATAGTTCATGGGAGCAACCTCAACTTGACTTGGAAAGCAAAAATAGAGTGTTGTCATCTGTCACTGAACTACTGCAGTCAGCAAGCAGAAATCAGGTTTCAATCTTTTAAATTGTCTAACCTTAAATTAACAATTGAACTTTGTAGTTCAAAGCATCAGAGCTGACCCTGTTATGCATGTTACAGGATAACTTTGGGATTCTAAAATTGAAACATGTTGCTGTGAAACTGGACTTCATGAATAGGTACTCCTTTTAAATTAATTGTGTTGCTTTGAACTTTGAAGAAGTTGAAGAAATTCCATATCGTACTCAGATTCCCCCCTCCCTCCTCCCTTAAAAAGAGGAGATAAGAAGTTAGAAGTTAGCCTCTTTTGTTCCTCTTTATTATATTCTCTTTATACTTTGCAGGGGTTTCAATTTCCTCCTTTTTTTTTTTTTTGGGGGGGGAGGGGGGGATGTTTTGTTATAAAAAACTTTTTCAAGCTTCGAACCAATGTCTGTAAAACAGTTGCTTGGCATGCACAATTATTAATGGACCCAACACGATAAATGATTTGCTCTTTGCAGGTTCCCTGTTCCTCTATCACCTGAAATAATCCGGTTAAGGTTAGAGAACAACTATTATAGAAGCTTGAAAGCAATGAAGCATGATTTCTCTGTGATGATAGCAAATGGTGAGGCTTACTTTGCCAAAAACAGAGAGCTTTCACTGAAAATGAAGCGTCTTTCAGATTGGTTTACCAAGAAATTATCAAATTTATGAGGGCATGCTTCTCCTTAGCTTATTAGTTTTCTTTCCTTCTTCCAACTGCCTGGCGGATCCAATTTTGTGGAATGGATCTTCAGTGCTTGTGCTCTGGAAATGGTTGGTCTCAGAGTCTAGAGTTGTCTGTTGTATTATTTTGGGGGGTTTGGAGTACAGTTTACACCAAGTAGAAATACTATGTGGAGATACAGAGAGGGGCATTCTTTTTTTTTTTTTTTTTTTGCATGTTACTCAGAAAACAGGATTATTTGGTTTACTTATACTATACTTTGAGATTCAGTCAGTCCTTTGTTGTTTCGATTCAAATAGCCAAACTTCCTGAATGAAAATTGAATGTAAGCACAGCTTAATCCATTACATACAAGCCCATCAACAAGAGAAAATAATGCATGTATTAGTTCTGGTATTACTAATTCTTTGTTTAGCATATGTTTTTCAATCTATGTATTAACTCATTGGATGGAAATAATCCCGTGTCTAGTTGAATATTTATTTTTGATATGAGCAATTCCGTTATTAGTCTTACCATTATTGTGATATCAATTTTATACAACATTAATATAAAAAATTAATCTTGTAATTAACTATCCCGTGATAAACTAATCAAATGACTTACCTTTCTCCATACATCTTTTCTCAAGTCCTTTAAAGGCTAAAAATTCCAAGTCTTTTTTTAATTAAAAAAAGCTATCATTTATATAAAATCATACACACATTTTATACTATACTTGATGTATTTCATTTTTTAATATAATGATCGAACTATTTTTTTTTTAAAAAAGAAGCTTACTAAAAACAATTTTTTTAATCATTAAAATTTAAATCATCATATTATAAACACGATTTAGCTAATTTGCAAACCAAATGAACCCCAAGTGATTTTTCAAAAAAAAATGGAGCTAATGAAATGTGGTGACCTCTTTCTTGGCTGTATTTTTATTTTATTTTTCATTCAATATCTTGTATTTGTATTTGAAGTCCATTAATTCAATTCGTGTCACATTCTTCATAAAGAATGTGTCATAAAATATGATCCAAACGCAATAATCTATATACAATAAACAAAAGCAAGACACGAAAAGAATACGACTAAACCTTTCCCTCAAAAAAAAAAAAACATATGCAGTCTCTAATGAAGCAGTAAGAAGGGCTTAGAGAAGCTTCCCGCCAACTGTGGCACTCAACGTTCACTCTTCCCGCCATTGGGAGAAGCAATACATATATATAGATAGATATAGTACACTTCATTACTCTTCTCACTCATTCCACTATTTGCTTCTACATTGCCACAAATGGCTTCTTCTCGTCGCTCCAGCAATGGCAGATCACCGCTAGTCAATCAACAGAGCCAAATCACTTCTTTCTTCTCCAAAACCCTCTCGTCTTCTTCTTCTCCTTCTCCTTCACCACTTCTCCCCAAACAAATTCCAGAAAAATCTAACCCTAACCCTAATACTAAACGTAAACCTAATCTTAGTCCTAGTACCAGTCCTTGTGCTAGTCCTACGACTCCTTCTCCTCTAAACGCAAAGCGGAAGATTACTGTGCCTATTTCAGCCGTTGTTGACCTTAAGCCATCATATGGACAAGAGGTAGTGGACAAAAGAGTTAAGGTTTACTGGCCGTTGGATAAAATATGGTATGAAGGCTGTGTGAAGTCTTTTGACAGTAGTTCTGGTGAGCATTTGGTTAAGTATGATGACGGTGATGAGGAAATGATTGATTTATCTGAAGAAAAAATTGAATGGGTGAAGGCACCTGTGAGGAAGTTGAGGCGGTTGCGGAGGTCTTCCGTGGTGGAAGAGAAGGAGGAGGAGGAGAAATTGGAGGATTTAAAGAGTGTTGAGGATGACTCTGACGATGAAGATTGGGGAAAGGATGCAGCTAAACAAGTTTCTGAAGGTGAGGATGCTTCCGAGGATATGGATTTGGAGATTGAGGAAGAAGACGATGATGTTGTTGGACCTAAAAGTCGGAAAGTGAGTGGGAGCAAGGTGGTGGCGAGGAAGAGGAAAACTGGTGAAGGGGAGAAGTTAACTCCGAGTTCGAGCAAGAAGAGTAAGACTGTTGCAGATAAGAGTGCTAATAGCAAAATGGACTCTGCTGTGATTGGAGTAAATGGAAAAGAGCCTGTTGCAACCAAAGAGGATTGTAAGTGATTGAACCTGCTTCTTTTGTGTCCTATTAAGTTCAGTTTACTTGTTTGAATACTCTAGAACATTTGGCGGTTATGGTGTTGTACTATGATAGTAACTGTCATTTTAAGTACCTATATTACAGTGGTCCTGCTATGAATGTTTATTTTTCCTTTCACATGAGTATCATTTTCCCAAATATGTATGACTTATTATGACTCTGACTTTGTATCGAGCAAAAAAGAAATGTTTGCTGTTCTTACCAAATATGGTCGTTCTTGCAAGGAAAGTGTAAAACAATCCAAAAAAGGAAACAGACTAGAAGGGGGAAGTTAGGAAATGAGAGAAAACTTCCACTTGTCAAAAGAACAAAAACGAAGGGGGGAAATCTGGACTATATGTGGTTGGATCCAAATAAAAATGTGAACTTGTAGTAAGGCAGGAACGAGGTTGCCTAATTGGTCAATAACTTTCAATGTTGCAGTTTGTTACCGTAATAATTTAAAATTTCTTGCCTAGGTGTTAGAGTTTACAAGAAAATTAATGCTTAAATGTTTTAGGAAATAAATTGAGGTGGCTTTGTTGCCCTGCAGGTGCCAAGGCATCCAACAATGACAATGTATTGCTGTGTGGTGCAGCAGATAGATTTGGACAACGTGAAATACAGAAATTCCCATTCCTTGGGAAGTAAGTACTCTATCAATATCTGTTCACTTTTTGTTTCGTTTTATTTGATCTAGGTGGAGATGGGTGATGTTTTACCATTTTGCTTGATATGGCCTATTTCTGAAATTTTCTTGTGTGCTGAAACAGAGATAGAAAGGATGCAAATAGGAGGTCCCCAGGTGATGCCAATTATGATCCAAGGACTATTTACCTACCTCTTAATTTTTTAAAAGGTTTAACTGGTGGTCAGGTAATTGGATTCTCCTGGTTAGATATCTTTGGAATTCTTTTCCCTATCAGAGTGAATACTTAAATGATGTAAATGATGCTCAGAGACAATGGTGGGAGTTCAAGTCGAAGCACATGGATAAAGTTCTGTTTTTTAAGGTAATGATGGTGGCAGCTTATTGAAGGCTCAATCTTTTTTCCATTGAAGTTGTTTTGCAGCCTTTTCGTCTCTTCTTCTTCAACTTGTCCTCTATATGATGATTTTAATTATTCCATGAATTATGAATCAGATGGGAAAATTCTATGAGCTTTATGAGATGGATGCACATATTGGAGCCCAGGAACTTCATCTGCAGTATATGAAGGTAACTTGAGTTTATGCACCCAAAAGAAAAATGAAAGGTAACAAGGATAAAAACAATTTGGTCATCAATGTGTAGATATGCCTAAAAGAGAAAAGGAAGCGAGCCAACCATGCATCTTTTATGCTTCATTTTACTGTTCCTGTTCAGGAAGGGAGTGGTTTATGCTCTGTATCATGTTGTGACTAAATTGCATGTTTCTGTTTTAAGGTTCTCAGTTGTTCCTTGCGATAGGATGTTCCAATTTTACTCTCAAGTTTGTGTGCATCTTGAAGTTAAGTTTATAGCTGACTGTTGCCTGTGTATCCAGGGAGAGCAACCACATTGTGGATTTCCAGAAAAGAACTTCTCAATGAATGTAGAGAAGTTGGCTCGGAAGGTTGTAATTGCTCAATGTTCAGTATCCGTGTTATATTCCCGATGCTAGTTTGATTGCCTGTGTTTTCATGGCAAGGATCTTACTATGAGTTGCTTTGATGGAACAGGGTTATAGGGTTCTTGTGGTTGAGCAAACAGAGACACCTGAACAGCTTGAGAATCGTCGAAGAGAGATGGGATCTAAAGATAAGGTCATTGTTGTGCTACATAAGATTGAAGCAGTCATAATGATGACAATTTTACTTCCTTCTCAGTTCTTTCTGTAGCTGACATATCAAACCCCATTCCAGGTTGTCAGACGTGAAATATGTGCAGTAGTCACTAAAGGAACATTAACTGAGGGAGAAATGCTTGCGGCAAACCCTGATGCTTCATATTTGATGGCAGTGACTGAAAGCTCTCTAACTGATGCATTCCAACAGGAGAAACGTACTTATGGTGTCTGTTTGGTTGATATTAGCACGGGCAAGATTATTATTGGACAGGTACAGGGCAATAGCTTATGAATTTTATTTAGTTTTATTGGTAAAATGTTTTGTGCTATTTTGTTGCTAGTCATGTGTAGCATGTTTGCTGTCAATCAGTCTGATTCTATAAGGTTGCTTTCTGTGGGTGATAGTTTTCTGCGAATCTTGTTAGCTTCATGAGATGTTCACTAGAACCTGAATTAGTTTTGATCAACCTTCCCATATAGTGATGTGTGCACTTCACAGGCTAAGGGTATATAACTGGCTAATCAATTAATGAGAGGATAGTTTATAATACAGTCTTTACTGGAATGCTACTAAACAGAAGTTCCCTTTATATCTTTAATTCGAAGTTCCACCAGTTTAATGCTGATATTCTCCAACCAACTTGGCACCTTCTCCATCTCTGGTTTCTGCATTAGTCTGCTCGCTTCCTGGATTTGCCATCTTCCTAACCTTATTAATCGGTTCTCTTTCCTTCCCTCAAATCTATCCACTCTCTCTTAACCCCACCATACACTATTTAGGTTTCTAGCATAAGCATCACCTTTTTCCTTATTTAGTTTATCGATGATCTTGTCTAAAATTCTTCTTCTGTGTTGACAACGCGTTAATTTAATGTGATTATCTGCTTGTTTGGAAGCAACTTGTTTTGTTTAGCCATGAAAATAAGTGCAAGAGCATTCAAGTGTAGTAGTATGTGCGAGGTGATTAGGTCTGCCATAAATAACTGTTCTTGTCTACTCTGGATAAAATCTTGTCTGGGGTTCTCTGTTGCCAGTAAACTGAAGGACCCTTGGTACAACAAAGCTTCCAAAGTTGTATTTATTTAAAAATCCTTAGTTTTGTAAGGAACCCTGTTATCATCCTGTACGCTATTCTATCTCTATATTGGTTAATCTTCATTTACCGAAATGTAATGTTAGTAATTTGATGTATTTCTTTAACAGTTTGAGGATGATTCAGATTGTAGTGCCTTGTGTTGTCTACTTTCTGAGTTAAGACCGGTGGAAATAATAAAGCCTGCTAAATTGCTTAGTCATGAGACCGAGAGAGTGCTGATGCGGCACACACGAAATCCGCTAGTGAATGAGTTGGTTCCTCTTTCTGAATTTTGGGATGCTGAGAGAACAATTTGTGAGGTGAAGGGAGTATATAGGAACATGAGCTTGTCACTGCTGTCATCATCTCCAAATGAAATGGGAACACATGAAAGCACTGCCTCTGAGGAAGATGGTGAAAGGAACTTTCTACCAGATGTTTTATGTGAGCTTATAAATCTTGGTGGGAACGGGAGTTATGCACTCTCAGCACTTGGAGGAGTGCTATACTACTTGAAGCAAGCTTTTCTGGACGAATCCCTGCTCAAATTTGCGAAATTTGAGCTACTTCCCCTTTCTGGTTTTTGTGATGGTACTCAAAAATGGAATATGGTTCTTGATGCAGCTGCACTGGAGAATCTTGAGATATTTGAGAACAGTCGAAATGGAGATTCTTCAGGGTATATTTAGCTTAATTGCATTTTATTGATTATTTTGTCTTCAAGCTTAGAGGTGATTCATTCGTTAATATAGGACATTATACGCTCAAATCAACCACTGTATCACAGCATTTGGGAAAAGGATGCTCAGATCATGGCTTGCAAGACCCTTGTATCGTCCAGAATCCATTAGAAAACGTCAGGATGCTGTAGCCGGATTAAAGGTACGTTCAGGTTCCCAAGGGTTCAGTGTTTGTACTGTTGATGGTGAACTTTTGCACTTTTTGATTTGTGGTCCTTTGCTTGTGGCATTATTTAATTCCTTTTGGTTGGAGGGTGATAAATGTTAATCCATCTATCAAGTAGGTACTTCTAAAGGTCGGGTATATCTAATAAAGAAGGATCACAAGAATTGTACTGAACTAAATTTTCTTGTCCTTTTGCCTATCAATTTTCCTTTTTCCTCATAATTTTCTGCTGTATAGTGGTAGCTTCTAAATGGAGCTGCTTTGACAAATGAGATGGTATAATGTGCTTAATGCTTTTCTAGGGGCTCAATCTACCTTCTGTTCTTGAGTTTAGAAAGGAGTTATCAAGGCTTCCTGATATGGAGCGGTTGCTTGCACGCCTCTTCGGTAGCAGGTGAAGATTGACAATTCTCGGATTCGACAATCTTTGTTTCTTTCCAAGTTCTTCTGTAATCATTGCTCAAGTATTTTGCTCTTAAATTTGTAGTGAAGCCAATGGAAGAAACGCAAATAAAGTGACTTTATACGAGGATGCAGCAAAGAAACAACTGCAAGAGTTCATATCAGCTTTACGTGGATGTGAATCAATGGTGCATGCATGCTCTTCACTTGGGGTGATCTTGGGAAACACAGACTCAAAGCTACTACATCATCTATTAACACTCGGTACTATTCAAATTGAATCATTCAATCATGCTGCAAATTCTGGTGACATCTGACAGTTTATTTGAATTTTTAGGCAATGGTCTTCCAGATGTAGATTCAGTTCTCAAGCATTTCAAGGATGCTTTTGATTGGGTGGAAGCAAATAACTCAGGTCGTATTATACCTCATGAAGGGGTTGATGAGGAGTATGACGCTGCATGTAAACAAGTTCAGGAGGTTGAACATAAATTATCCAAGCACTTGAAGGAACAGAGGAAACTGCTTGGAGACTCATCAGTAAGAACGTAGTTTAAATATCCTATTGAGCAATAGGGGAGGTTATCCAGATCCACTTAATATTTTGTGAATGTTGCAGATAGATTACGTGACAATAGGAAAAGATGCATACCTTTTGGAAGTACCGGAAAGTTTGTGCAGGAGCATTCCAAAGGAGTACGAATTACAATCATCGAAAAAGGTTAGTAGGCGTACTTCTACATGGCCAATGCTGAACATGCCTACGGTCCGACATTGTGTTCATGAGATCTCTTGCTATGCGACAGCGAAGTTTACCTGTTACTAATGAGATTTAGAAAGTTCAAAGCTGGTTCCTTAGTTGCATGCAGTGCCTGTTATTTTTAGAATGATGCTTCGAGTCGACATAGATGATGAATTCAAAACCATTTTGTAGAAGATTGCTAATTTAAATAAAATTGTTTAGCCCATGTTCTTTATTCTATTGAGCTGTGTATCCATGCTGTTGATGCTGCTGCTTAACAACAGTGGCAGTGTTTCTAGTTTGTGTGGGAGTTATATTATCCCTCCTTGCAAACATAGTAAATATGTGACAAATTATCTCCTTTTATGTGTTTATCTGTATTGGGCTGGATGAGAGCATGAAGATTCCTTTAATCCTTGGAAAACTGTGGTGATTCTAGAATTCAAAGGAATGATACTAGGAAATTTACTATGTGGTGTATTTGGTATTCGTACTAGATTTAAACAAGTAAATCACCACCTTGTTGTAGACTAGTTCCCTGGTTTGTTGGTTAGCAGTAACTGTGCACTTGCTTTGTTTTTAGAAGTACTACAACTGGTTTAATAGGTGGTAGAAGCAATATCTCCAGCCATGTGCCTTTACTGATCTTCTATTTTTCCTGCAGGGTTATTTCAGGTACTGGAATCCAGTCTTAAAGAAATTAATTGGAGAGCTTTCACATGCTATTCAGAGAAGGAATCTAAGCTAAAAAGCATTTTGCGGAGATTGATAGGACGGTTTTGTGAACATCATAATAAGTGGAGAGAATTAGTTAGTATTACTGCAGGTATTGTTGACCCTTAATTTGGACATAGAATCAGATATTGCCCTCAAGTCCCTTTTCCTCCTATTTCTTTACCTATTTTGGAGCAGGTAGTATCATTAGTGCTTAATGGTGAATCTAGTCAAAGTCTTTCAGAAAGAAAAAGTATCTTACTTGCTTATGGTGGAAAAATTGCTTTCATCTTCTCAGTTTTCTCTGCATACTTTTGGGCAGCTACATGATGCTTCATGGTAGTTACCTGTGTTCCTTTTCATGCATATTTGATTGTATTCTTTCCTTGAGAAAATTGGAGCTGGAAAACCTATGTATCATTCTTTGGATCCTACTTCGTCCTCCCTTTTGTGATGCAATAGGATGGCATTCGTCTATTGTAGCTTGGTCTGTCTGTCCACTCAATATAAGCACTCTGCCCCAGCTGAACAGTGTACTAGGAACATAAAAACTCTAGAAAGGTGCAAAATGAAGTCTCTCTTTGCTTTGTGTCTCTTCTCTATGAGTAAAACCATAGTAGTGTATTCTGATATAGAAAGAAAAGATAAAAAGGCTACCTCTTTTATGAGGGTAAAAAAGGTGATTCTTTAATATTAGTTACTCTTTCTTATATTTTATAATTAGAAACAGTTACCAGAAGGGCATTGGCTTTCCAGAAAAGAGGAAAGGTGTCTGTAATTATAACAAACTTGACCTCTTTTATGAGGGTAAAAAAGGTGATTCTTTAATATTAGTTACTCTTTCTTATATTTTATAATTAGAAACAGTTACCAGAAGGGCATTGGCTTTCCAGAAAAGAGGAAAGGTGTCTGTAATTATAACAAACTTGACCTCTTTTATGAGGGTAAAAAAGGTGATTCTTTAATATTAGTTACTCTTTCTTATATTTTATAATTAGAAACAGTTACCAGAAGGGCATTGGCTTTCCAGAAAAGAGGAAAGGTGTCTGTAATTATAACAAACTTGACCTCTTTTATGAGGGTAAAAAAGGTGATTCTTTAATATTAGTTACTCTTTCTTATATTTTATAATTAGAAACAGTTACCAGAAGGGCATTGGCTTTCCAGAAAAGAGGAAAGGTGTCTGTAATTATAACAAACTTGACCTCTTTTATGAGGGTAAAAAAGGTGATTCTTTAATATTAGTTACTCTTTCTTATATTTTATAATTAGAAACAGTTACCAGAAGGGCATTGGCTTTC
>JAJOOF010011844.1:0-11472 GCA_029582545.1 Solanum lignicaule
TCTGGTGACAATTGACATTGTTGTACCTTAACAGGATTTCTCAAACAAGCCCTCTGAAGTTTCCGCACCTGTAGTTCAAGTACATATCTATTTAGAATTGAACTTCCCAAGCAAAAAGTTCAGTCCATGGAAAGTTTAAGCATGAAATTTGATTCCTTAAAGAGCCAAGCAGAGCATAAGCAAATTAGCGTGCCATTCATAACATCCCCACCTTCTCCTCTCGAAGACTCGAACAATTTCATGTAATAATCATTTTGGTACTATGATATAAAGTGTAAGTGCATCTACTTCCATAACAATGATAACTGAAGCTGAAATACAAGTATAAAGCTCCTCCATTTTCTGGTATCTTCTCATATATAAATATCAAACTGAGCAAGATATTTGCAAATTAATAAAAGCCAAAACTTCATGAAAGCACTTTTCCTCCCCAAATACTGAGGAAAAGATATCTACCCAACCTTAAAAGAGGGGATTTTCCTTTAAAGAGAATCTAGAAAGAGAAATTACCCACAAGCAGAAAATAGAACATTTATAATTAGCATGGTTTCCTATAAACCACTTGAAAAACTGACCTTTTTGGTCATTGTAGCAGAAAAGAGATAAGTCCTTCGTTCACGAGGAATAGCATTCAAAATCTGATCGAGGGCCTTCTCAAAATCCTCGTTTAGCAACCTGTCCGCCTCATCTAATACCTGTTGCATGTAGCCATGTTCAAATTCATGACTCAGACTACGCATGACTGCTCTTAACTAACTAAAATAATCTGTTGTGAAACACTATTTACCATTTCAAAAACCAATATTTGGTTACGAATAGAATTTGTGATGTTAAAAGAAGTATATAAACCAGGATACATAGAAGGAACATCAGATTTGTTAAGAACCCATGTCATGCTAAATCAACTCATTCTTGCTTATCATTTGAATATCATATAATGAAATGCATTTAATTTTTAGATACATATTGCTTCAATTAATCAATGTCTTGCTTGGTCCAATTGTAGCCACCTAAGGCGATGAAGCCATTGTGCTTCTTTGGACATATCACATCAATGGTTCAGTGTTGTAGTGAGGGGAAGGCATTTAACTAGCAACTAACACGAAGACGAGCAAGATTCAAAGGAACATATCTTTCTAATGTAGCCTAAGGCTTTCTGCTTGGGACTTCCATGTTGGAGGTCTCAAGTTCGAAACCCCTTGCCAGCGAAAGTAAGGGGTTTGCCTTCTGGGTCGAGCTCGTCGCACCGGGCTTGCCTAGTGCGGGTTACCTCTCTTATGTGGTTTGCGAGCTATTGTATAGGAGCGGGGGTTTTACCCTGTGCGCACCCAAAGGGTAGCGGCTGTGGGTTTCCCTTATCATCAAAAAAAAAAAAAAAAAAAAAGGCTTTATGCAGCTCAAAATGTTGGATGGTTAGAAAGTAAAGACCAACTCAAGTAGCCAATGGAGGCAGGAAAATATGACAAGTAACTTTGCCTCTGACAAGAGATATACTGTATACACTGAAAAACAGCAAATATCACTTTTTAAGGTGCAATAGTGATATAATAACATATCCTTCAATCAAATAAATGAATCAACATCTGCACTCTTGGATTTTCATCTGAAAGAAAAAAAATGCATAAACAGATAAAGAGGACATCTCTGGAGCATTTGTGAGCATAAGACTATGGACGAACTTACCAAGTACTTTATCGTACGGAGAGAAAACCCTTTGGTATTGGAAAGATGATCCAAGAGGCGACCAGGTGTTGCAACCTACATCATACATCACGCAAATGAGCACTCAAATTTAAGAATATCAAAGATTAAGCTTATGGCTTAAGATAACATCTGTAACAAACTACAATAGGTTTAGCAAAATTGGTGTGAAAAATCATCTGCATGGCACGCTACATTAGTTTTGCTGACCAGGGAACATTACAGACGTCTGAATATTTGAATTAGGCCAGCGACTGAATTGACTGAGTACACTTAATAGTTCTCTTTGATAGGCAAGTAAGAATTGTATTGGTAAATTGCATCAAGATGATTCAGAACGACACATCAGGAACCTTACAAAAACACAGCCTCTGGCTGCACAAACATGTGGGCTGATTGAGGAAATCCAGTAAACTATCAATATCATCTACATCATTTAACTTGAATCAAAGAGCTAATAAAGAAGGGTGCTGTACTTCAACTTGTTAATATTCTCTTTATTGTTTAAAAACATCTCTGATTTCTTTACCTCCAAATAGTCCATCAGAGAAACTATCCTACTTGCAAACAAGGCAGAAGTTAGAGAGGCTAAGACAAAGCCACCTCCATGATTGAAAAGAGAAGGTTGAGTTTACACCAAAAGCCTTCTCATAGGAGATAGGAGAAACTGTTAGAACGCCTTACAGTGGGTCCGGAGTTGTATCTAGTCCAAATTGAGTGATTTGTTTTAGGAGTAGTCAAATAAAAAAATTCACAATTTTAGGGAAGGATTGCTGCCCTAGATGGATAAGAGTTGATGTCTTGGTCTAAGCGGTTTCCTGTGTAATATTACAGTACACCCAACACCGCCCTTGGAGGGTGGACTCTTCCTACACAGCTGGACGTCCGATTCTAAACAAAGATGTCAGGGTTCATCACCACATCCGTTCCTGATAGGCCTCATAGGCAAGGTGGGGTAGAAAATCTTCTTGGGTGGTTGCCCGTCTCAGCACACTTAATAGTTGATATTTATATTACTTCCACTCACTTAATAGTTGATATCCTACTTACCTTACCTAATAAAAAACAAATAGTCGACAACTTGATATCATATTATTTCCACTCCAGACTTCTATAACGTGATCTTTTCCATATTTCTTTTGCAGCCTCTCATAACGAAATAAAGGTTACTGATCTTACAATCCTAGGATGGTGGCATAGTGCTGAATGAAAATGGCTTACCAATGTTTCAAGGCAGGCCAATACTACACCAACATTGTTTCATTAGATTGCTAAAAGGATACATCATCTACCTTTTACAACCATCAGGTACCTCTGACAAAGGAGATATGGCTACTAATAATTCATAAAGGACTTAGTGCCCGTTTGGATTGACTTATTTTAGGTGCTTTTAAGCCAAAATAGCTTTTAAGCAGTTTTGAAGTGTTTGGGTAAAGTTAAAAGGTGCTTATAAGCACTTATTTTAAAGACAAAATAACAAAAATAAGCCAAAAGCCAATCCAAACAGGCCCTTATTTATAAGCCAAAGCATTTTGCAAATGTTAAAACAAAAGCACATTTCTTATCAGATGATCTAAGAAGAAAAGGTAACTAACATCCAGTAAAGACCCTGATAGCAGGACTAGGAGCTCTTCTCACAAGATACTGGCAACAAATTTAACAAAAAACTGAGAATGCATTTTCAAACAAAGTGGGGTAAGGTAACTAAATAGCTATTTACATCTAGCCCGGATTTTTTTAATGTGTCTAGGGAAATCCACATGACCCCCTAATCTGTTGAAAGAAGACATCAGAAACTTATGAAGCCAACTGCATGCTCCAAATAATAGCATGAGGCTACAACGACCTGATACACTTAGTCAAGGCTGAGAAAGAGATACTCAAGAAACAGCATCAGAGGTAAAATAAAGAAGGTGCTCGTTCCTTAAACATCTACTGTCATATGAATATTACACCACCAACTCTGCCTCATATTGTATTTGCCTTTTAGTTTATATTTTGGCAAAGAGATTTTACTATCTGTAGCTCCATTACTACTTGCTTCACCCTAACAAGAGACATAAAAATGTGGTAGCAGATATATCAGTACTTACAATAATGTGAGGCCGTTTCCCGAGGGCAATGCTCTGTTGTACTTGATCTATCCCTCCAACCAGCTGCAAAACAATTACCAGCGATCATTTAATCAAAAATATGTCTAGCTGAATGCCAATGTCAACCATTATATACCACACTGTTTCAATCGTGACACACTTTATCCTTTCCTACAGACATGCCACTACAAATCCCATTAGCTAGAAAGAGGTTATCAGCCTATGGATTACATTTGAAGGGGAAATGAATTGTTCATGTATGTGCATATGACTTAGTCAAGCTCACCACTGCACATTTTACTCCAATACCGGATCCTAAAGCTTCAAACTGTTCAGCAATTTGAATGGCGAGTTCTCTGGAATATGCAAAGAAAAAAGTTGGGATTTCAATCATTAAAGAGCTTCTACAAAATAAAGCAAGTAATCAGAAGAATAAGAGACCTTGTTGGAGAGAGAACGCAGGCAAAAAAGGCATGCGGAGAATCTAATAACGATTGCAGTATAGGAATTGCAAAAGCTCCAGTCTTTCCAGACCCCGTTTGTGCCAGACCAATTAGGTCTTTGCCTGGAACAAAAACCAATCAAATTGTTTATAACAAAAATAAGATTTCACCAAATAGAGGTTGATATACAAAAGGTTAATTAAAACAAAGAGGATCTCTATGAATAATGTACTCTACACAGCAAAAGGATTCCCCCACCCCCCAAAAAAAATAGAAGAAAAAAAATCACTACAGGATTCAGGCTACGTGGAATCACAGCTCAATCACTCTCCTGTTGCTAGTTATTAGTACAACCCACATCACTTGATTGACAGAGTTTTGCACGGTCCATTAAATTTTCCTCAAATGCAACATTATATTCCTTAACTTGGTTGTAAATTTGCATTTTAAAGACATGGTTTCTGAAAGGCTAGCATTCATAAAAGTATTTTACAGGAAAATTCACGTGACCCTTCCCCTTGCTATTCCAATTTTTCTTCGTAAAAGAATATATCATTCCAAAATCTTCAATTCCCTTAAATTGAATCACTTCAAATACCACCTCTTTAGGCAATAACATAAAGCTGTTTTTATCTGGATTTAAGTTCACCCTACCTACACCACCATTATATCCATTAACTAATTATTTTCAACCTAGACGTAGGAAATTAAATCAGAACACCCCCAAACCCCTGGAAGACTGAAAAATTCACCACTAAACCCAGCACTTAATTACCTCTCTCCACAAATTTGTTCGACAATGAAATGTTGCTTTTCTATTATTCATAAAGCTAGTCTTATTTTATTTTGCAACCAAGGGCAAAACTAAATAGAATAGTGGAAGTTTTGCAACCCCACAACCCAAAATCAGACATAAAACCCACTAGGATAATCAGCTTAAAAATTTAAACCTATTTGAATTATTAGCAGAAAGCTAAATCCTCTAGAACATGCGGCAACAAAAAGATGAATAAACATAAAGAAGGGAATATTGAAAAACCTTCAAAGGCATGAGGCATAGCTTCAGCTTGTATCTTAGAAGGGTTTTTCCAACCCAAATTATCACAAGCCTCAATCAATTGATCACAAACTCCTAATTCTTTGAAAGACTTCGTTTCTCCTTTAGATTCATCCATTTAGCCGCGGATCCAAGACTTCTCCACAGAGGGTTCTATTATGACAGTAACTTCAAATCAACAAGCAATAATCAACCCGTTTGGATTAGCTGTATTCAAGTAGCTTTTAAGCATCAATTGTTGAAAAGCACAATTCAAGTGTTGGAGCTGATTTTATAAATAAGCAATCACGAATTCAGATAGAAACTAAAAAAAAGTTGTTAACACTATAAGAGAATTGATTACTACAAAAATTTTAAGTCTAAATTTATTCAAATACAAAATAATTTTAAGTTACTATCAACAAAATATAAATTGTTATGCAAGGAAATGATGTTTATTGAACTCGTGGCTTTTAATTCCTAAATTTACACAAAGAAAAACTCCATACTCCCAAAGTCAAAGGTTCTCCAAAGCTTCTTATATCTCATTGTACCAAATATTATACTGTAGCATGTGCTTTCTAAGGCAAGAGGAGAAAGTTTTCCATTGATATTTTATTTTCACTTTTCTCCTTTGGGATGCTTAGCATTGTCCTAATTACATCTACATATGCAATCAAGTTTGAGTTGTATGTGTGAATAGTGATCCATATATCCTTAGGGATCATTTGGTAGCTGGTTAGAATTATGCCGGGAATTTATGTATTATTAGTTATGCAGGATTTAGTTATTCCATCATACATGCACAACATAATACATAGATTCACTCATAACGTATCCATGTATTAATTATGCATATCGAACATCCTACTAATTTTATACCTGAATAAACTTACCAGCTAACCAGCTACAAAACGTGGTAGTACTACTTAAGCAGGATTTAATACTTGCATAACTCATCTCCAAACTAGCTATTAAACGACTCCTAATTTGTTGCATGATTCAATTCGCGAGTAACAATTTCTCTTTATAGTTTTACTCCTTTTTTCTCTTCAGCTTAACAATTCACTCAATAACAACAACATACTGAACGATTCAATCATCACTAACATTGAAATACACTCGTTTTTTTGGGAGATTTATAGCAGAAACAAAATCAAGTACAAAAAACAGAGGAAAAACGCAGAGAAGCTGAAAAACGTAACTAAAATCGCATAGAAAAAAATGCAGAGAGAGAAAAACTTACCGAGAATCGCAGAGAACAAACGCAGAAAAGATATGCAGGGAGAAGTGAAGAAACGCCGGAGGAGAAAGAAGAAAAAGAAGAGAAAACAAGTTTTTGTAGCGTAGGGCTTTTGTAATGGAGGGTAATATTGGAACTACAAAAATATATTAGGGATATGAATGGTTTTTTAACCTTTTATAAATTTGTTTTTAATTTTACGTCTAAGAATATATATATATATATATATTATATAGATACGGAGATTTGCAAAGATCATATTTTTTCTACTCAATTTGTAAGTTCTCAGAGATCATATTCATATGTTTTTAGGGCTTTTCTCCAAATTTCTTTCGTTTTAATGTAGTAAAATTTTCAGATTCAACTTTCTTTTATGATTTTATTTGTTGCTAAAAATCTTTATGTTTATAGAAAAAAAATAACAAATTCAATGTAGTCAGAAAAATAGAATTCGAAGAGAATAGAGTGTAAGTAGATCTTATATTTATCTAAAATATAAAAGAGAGATAAAATTTTAGAGACCTTCTTCTAGATTTAATCTCGTCACAATAACGTCTCTTGTAATTTGCAATGTCTATAGTTTTGTAATTTACGATATTATGCTTATTGTAATTAAAAATTTGGATGTGTGTTCTTTGATCTAGGCTTTGACAAATGTGTATCAAGAGTTCAAGACACATAAAAGGATCCATTTAGGATAGGCCTCAAAGAGATCCCATTCTCATTGATCCTTGGGCTTCCTCGGCCCAATTTGGAATTAGATACCATTTGGGCTCATGATAGTTCATCAAGCCCATTTTGTTGTTGGGTGATTTTCGCCTTTTGGAGGTGACTGATCTTGAACTTTTGACCTTGCTTACTTTATTAGCAAAACATCAAATTCAACAAATTTTAACTTTTGATTTCTCTAACCTTACTAAGATCATTTTTTCATTGTGAATTCCTAACTCATCAAAAGATATTATGTTATGAATAGGGATGACAATGTGGCGGAGCGATTGCAAAGCGGGGCGGATTATAGTGCTTGCGGGGTAGTGCGGGTTAGTGTTTTTGCAGGGGCGGAGTGGTGCGGCTTAGGTTTTTTTTTCTTTTGAAATTAAACTAAATTGGGCAATTAAGCCAAAAACTACAGAGGGAAAAAACTTAATCTCAATTCTCATCTCACAGTGGTTATCTCCCGTAGTCAAAATCAAGCACATATATTGTTATGTTGAAGTTTTGCGGGGTGGGTATATGCGGCGTGGGGCGGGGAAAAAATAAAAAATTATGCTATGCGGGCAGAGCGGAGCGGGGGAGAGTCATTGCGGGTTTATGGGGCATTGCCATCCCTAGTAGAAATCACTAGTCGTGAGGTGCATATTTATTCCATTTAGCTAATTATAAGAGTATCTTTTATGTCAAAAGGCAAATAAATGGTATAATTGTCTTATTTCTAATAGTTCAAGAACACGTATACTTTACTTGGCTAACTATCAAGATATTTTTATGTTAATAAACATACCGATTACATAGTTAATATATTTCAATAATTTAAAAGAATATATTTTGCCATCTTCCCAAATTTTAAAAAGTGATTGTAGATTAATTTGTTTATAAGTGGTCGATGGAAGTATATTCTCTAATTTAAGAATTTACAATGGTTTCTATAACCTATAAATCATGTTATATGGATCATCCAAAAGAAAACTTATATCGAATCCTTTAAAAATAAATTATTTTTTAAAGAAAAATTGCACAAATTAATATTTTTGAAGAATTAATAATTTAAAAGATTCGACTTACGAGTGAAATTGTATTTTTAAAATATTGATCAAGTAGCATAGTAGCCTATAGATAAGAGTTTGATTCATCAATATTATTGCTAGATATTTATGAAAACTATAATGATTTTACATCAACCATAATTTTCAACTTCTTGTTAAAGCTTGATAAGAACGGAAAATAAACATATAAAAAGTCAATATTTTAAAATAAAAATACTAGATATCAAGTTCAGCTAAATTCAATTTTTTTTTTAATTAATTCACAAAATATTTAACATAGATTGTGGTTTTCAAAAGTATTAACATCGACTAGACATCCAATTATGAACACTAAAATGATTGTACTCCACCATAAACTTTATCCATTAGCCAGCATAAAAATCTTATGTCATAATTGATTAAATTGAAGTGATAAGTACTTTATTTTATTTTTATTAAAATTTTTGAATTTGAGCTCAGTTGGATATATAATTGCCTTTGTTAAGAAAAAGTTTACTCTATCATATGAAGTTTTTCGACGCAATTAAAATTTAATCAGATTATAAAAAAAGTTCATCACATGTGATGTAACCTTAAAAAGAGTAAAATAATAGTAAGTTTATATGCAAACAATCATTTAATCCAAGCTAGTCAAACACAATATCCAGAATTGATAATATTTAAACTTCTACTTATCCAAACAATCATTTGATTCAAACTATCAAATACAGTAATTATCAATATGGGTTTGTTGTGGTGGGATAATTAAAATCCTTTTATTCGTGATTAGAGATTTCGAGTTTAAATTTTAAGAATGAAAAAAATACTATGTTGGGGGTAGCGACTCCCAAATGAACCCTTTAATACACCATTCAAATTTATCGAGTTTAATATAAATATCAGACACCGAATATTATTATTTTTAAAGTACTTAGGCAGTGGAAGATCACGATGGCTTTTAAATAAGCCGGAATTTAATTTAATCAAAGGGATTAGTTTAATTTCAGATGAGTCACAGAGTAATTATCATTTTCTAAAACCCTTTTTTGGCTCTAATAATAAATGTGCAAAGTTTAAATCATTACTGTCACAAAGAGGAAATTAGTTATAATGATTGCTAGAAAAAAAAAATCATTAGATTGATAAAACTTAGAAGGAATTTAATTATATCTAAAAGTATTAAACTTACGAAAAAAAGAATTTTCTAATAATCATAAATAAAACAAATTTAGTAGAAGAACCTAAAGATTTAATAAAATTTGATCAAATCTATTCACCGAACTCAAAATAAAAGAGTTTCCATTATATAATAGAAGAATTCATTATTTTCTCCACAATTATATGCTCAACACGTTAAAATACATTGTGCAACTTTCGGAACGTATCGAGACATGTGTTCCACAAAACGAGTCATAGCAACATGTATATAATAAGTTAAATATTGAATATCAAATTGACTTTAGACATAACTCAACGTCAAAAATTAGTTCAATAAGAGAATCGAACGAGTCATATTAAGAGTCGTCTAAATTACTTCTTCCATCTATGATTTGGGAGTCTTCTTTTATCACCCCCGCATGCCCAATACACTATCTGATATTGAATATGTGCATGTTCAAATACTGTTCGATACTAAATACGTGAAACTTTATATATTTAATTTTGTCTTGAACTCTTTTTATATTAAACTTTATATATGTTGAGTCAAAAAAGTCCAAACATTAGAAGTGGCAATGTCAATAATTTAATGTCTTGATCCAAACATTAGAATGCTGAAGGGCTAAGATCGGATAAGAACAGATAAAGTTATCCAACATGATTTGATAAATTTAGTAAATAGTACAAAAATGGAATAATATTTTGTGTAAAATGAAAGAAAAAAAAAACACAAAGGTTCCACTAAGTTTGGAATGCAGAAGTTGTCTACAAATTTAATTTGTTTGTTTTATTTTGATTTGACTCAAAAAAGTTAAATCTTTTTAATTTTAAATATATTATGTAAAAAAAGTTAAATAATTATTAAAATATTTTTAAAAAAAAACTGACAAATTAAAACGGAGGAAGCGATTAGTAAACATTTGACTAGAAAGTCGGGTTTAGTCGGCCATGAATGCCCTTTTTTGGACCCCAACATTCACCATTGTTTTAGAGATGCATTTTGTCATGGAACGAATAAAATTCTTTTATTTAAATTTAAGCTTTTGGAATGATAATGAAAATATTTAATTTTATCTTAATAAATTTATATAGTATAAATATAAATTATATCAAAAAAATATATTGAACAAATGAAAAATAATCAATAAAATTTAATTTTGATCGCTGTGAAGTTTAATTAATTAGATATATTTATCTTTAATTACTTGAGATGTTCATTACTTTTGATCTTTTTACTTACAAATATTCATGATTTTTTAGAATTATTAATTATTTCATTATTTAATTATTGACGTGTTACGTTAAATGTGCATTGATATTTTATATTTAAAAGCAATGCACTTCTTGAAATAGTATATAACATATTATTTACATAAAGAAATAAAAAAAAATACATTTTATTAATTAATTGAAGATTAAATGTGTCGAGTCAGATATCATAAGAGTCAAAATTATAATTTACCAATTACTAAGAGATAAAAAACAATTGATATAAATGTGTAGATTAACTTAGACATCATTGTTGTTAATATAAACAAAGATAATTTCAGAGTTTGGCTTTGTAATAGCACTCATCTTGTGATTACGATATTGCGCTAACCTTCCTTGTTTGGAAAAATTACTAGAATATTCAATTTAAGACTTTAATTTACATAATGTTAATTGTTAATTTACTCTTTTTATTTATAACATTATCATTTTAATTACAAACCTGACAACTTAATAAATATACATATCTTTATACGATTTTTTTACCTATTTTTTAGCTTAGTGGGCTGATTTTATGTGTTTCATAATTTATAATTTTTACTTTTTTGATTTTCAATCACAACTATAATTGGTTACATTATTTTGCCTTTTTTTTTTTCTCTTTCTTACTTAATACAATTACACTTCTATTTTTTTTTCTCTCTCTTCAATTACGTTTTTTTTTTTAACTTTTAGAATAATATAATGATAAAAAAATATATGATATAGAATGGTATAAACTTCTTGTTTTTCTTGATATTATTTAAGTGCAAAATTGGTATATATATGGTGGTAAAATTATGAAATA
>JAJOOF010011845.1:0-19040 GCA_029582545.1 Solanum lignicaule
TTGGACCCTCGGGATTCGTTCGGAATCTCGTGCACACAAACTAAATATGTACCCCCACTAAATTCGACGTTCCGGACTCAATGGAACCGTCGGAATTTTAATTCGAGGGCTCCTTGACCCGAAATTCAATGAGATGCCAAGAAACTAGTTTAACGCCTAAAAAAAATTCGAAACTCAAACGGAGTGTCTAAAAATTCAACCAAGGCTCATTCTAGACTTAGAATCGCCTCCCGAAACCAACGGTACTCTCGGAATTTCAATCTAAGCCTCGGAACCTCATATGTTGACCAAAGTCAACTCTTTATCAAAATTTCACAACTTTAGCAACTTAGGACCTCAATTCTTCGTTTCAACTCCAAATTCAACCCCGTAACTTTACACAAACCCGTTTCGACATTCTAAAACTGCCGGGATAGACGGAAATCCGATCCGAGTCTCAAAACTTCAAATGACTCAAAAAAACACTTTTTAACCAACTTTAACTCATAAACACTCAACTTCTCAAAAACTCAACTTTTTACCAACTTTTCCTCAAACCAACTTTACAACCACAAAACATGGGACTCGGGGCAACTACCGAAAGGGAAAAATAGTCATTTCCATGAAAAATTACCAAAATGACCTTTCGGGTCATTACAGATCTAATATAAGGTTTGTTCGAAGGCAGTGAGGAGTTGCCCAAAAGTCAGTGTGATCCTTACCTACGCTGGCTATGTGGTTTATGGGGAATGTGAGGTGTTTGAAATCTTCCCCATACCGGTGCTCAATACTACTCCAAAAATATCTAATTCAATGCTCAAGTAACAATTCTCCCTCTATGTTGTGATAAGTTCCTAAAAGGGCCTCTTAAAGAGGTAACTGCTCAAGTAAAAATACTCTCTCTAGATTTTTAGATGTGAAAAGTTTTGTGTGTATATTTCTTTTACATGTAGAAATTATTAATGAAAGAAACATGTTACAAAAGTAATATAAATTGTTCAACATATATATATGTACCGATAAAAAGAAGAAGCGTCACTGAAAAAAGTTAGTAACTACACAAATAAATGACAAAAAAATAATGAAAAAGAGATATGGATGAGTTTCACTAAAGTGATTTCAAGTCGCAAAGTTAGATAAATGATATTATGAAAATCAAGTATATACTAAAATTGTAATTTATACTTTTTTGGATGGTTATTATGTATTATTTCATAATGCATCATATAATGTTCAAATATCATATGGTTATTGGCTAATAAAAAAAGAGACACATAATTTGTTGTGTCATATTAAGAATTTAAAATGAATTACAAAGTGCTCGAGAATATGCTAAAGTTTTTTGTACAAGTTAAATTGCATTAGGATTTTCTATTACTATATTCTTTCACGTGTCATATGTTACAAGTATATTTTACGAGTTTATTAAAGTTGTAGAACACACACAACTATGTTAAAATTTTAAATAGAGGTGCTTAAATTTTTTTGTTTGTTAAATATGAGTTAGACATTTTGTATTTTTTTCATATTGTTAATAATAGTGGAATGTCTTTATTAAGCATGACTTTATTAGGAAATATACATAATTGAACAAGAGCAAATATAGAAAATATACCAACACAAAAAAAAAAAATTACCTCAGAAATTATCATCAATTTACATATTACCTTCTGTTACAAAAGAATGACACAATAATTTTTTTTCAACAATCCAATAACATAAATTTAACAAAAAAATATGCCATTTGTAGTTACTGTCTTTACACATTGACTAATAATACAATCAACCAAAAAGAGAAATTTAATTAATATGAAATGAGTTTTGTTCAAATCTACCAAATAAGGAAACATCATAAGTATTTTTACCTTTTTGTCATTTGAGTTCATTTTCAACTGATACTATGATGATTTTATCTCTGTAAAAACAACTTTAGAAGAGAAACACAACATCACATTTTCTTACATTCTAAAAAAAAAAAGCGTAGCCATGAGAAGCCCTAATAATGGCCGAAGAAGAGTTGAAATGGCGAGGATGCAAAATCAAAGCAATTTACACATAACATTCTCAAAACGACGCGATGGAGTCTTTAAAAAGGCAACTGAGCTCTCCACTTTCTGTGGTGCTGATGTTGGTTTTTTCTCCTTGCAATAAACCATATTCATGTGGACACCCTTCCGTTGAGTCTATTATGAATAGATTTTTGGGAGAAAATCCTCCGACTGATACTGATGCTCCTAACCCAATCGTTATTGCTCATCAAAATGCAAATACTGATGAGATCAATAGGAAGCTAAACAGATTGGAGATTTCACTCGAAAGAGAAGAAAAATATGAAGAAGCACTTCAAGCATCAAGGAAAGAACCTCCAATTGAAAAACTCAGTTCCTTTGACCTTAAAAATTTGTGCAAGGCCTTGGAAGCCGCAGATGAAAAAATTGAAAGAGTAGTGAGCATTATAAAGGAGCGTGGTTTTGAATCTCCATATCAAACCATTGGAAGTGCATTTGCTCCTCTAAGAGTTACAGAACATTCTTCGTCTGATTCCGATGAAGGGCCATCTGATTCCAATGAATAGTATTTTCTTTCTTTAATTAAAATTCAATCACTTAATTTGATACTTATAGAGTTAAGTTCGTCATATTATGTTTATTCTATCTTTGATTTTAATTTATCTTTCAGTATATTTATCATGGAATGAAATGTGTTTTAATTTAGTACTTTCTTCGTTTCAATTTCTTTTCTTGTCTTTTTCGTCTTTCTAAAAAGGAATGTCTTTTTATCCTTTTGGGTAACACTTAATTTTTAATTTTCACTTTCCATGTTTAAGAACATAAGAATAAAGAGAACCTTGATGCATTTTACATATCTTCAATTTAAGATTAAAATATTCAAAAATCTTCTTTATTTTCATTAATTATGTGCCAAGAAAAAGATAGATGAATAAATTAAACTGAAAGGGGTATGTGGTAATTTATCATTTGTAATATTCAAAGTAAGTGTTGAAAGCACAAGTAGTAAAAAATATTTGAATTAGACAATGGAACTCATGTCAAGTAGCTTAAAGTGCAAAATCTAGTTTAAAATAAATTGAGTCCTTATGAAGTATCACGTGTAACTATATCTATATATGATAAATAATGATACTTTATATTGACCGGTAAAGTTGCTGACCACATTACATGTACTTATTCGTATTGGTAAGTATTTAATATTTTTATTGTTAATAAAAGGCCACTAGACTTACTATCTAGTGTTATATATTGATTAAAAGTAAAAAACAATAAATATATCATAACACTTTAAATCAAAAAAAGAATTAAAATGAGACATCTTGCAATTTGAAATAACTATGAAGAAGCTTGAAATTGGAAATAGTCATTTTTTTGGAAAGAATTCAAAATCTGGAAATTTAGTTAACTATGGAAACAAATGAGTTTTTGGTCAACTTCAAACAGTCATAACTCCTAGCTCGGGATGATTTATGAGTAATTCCTGTTATGTTTGGAAAGCTCTTGGAAGGATCTTTCCAACGCCGCCGAGTTTACTTGATTCCGAGTTTGTATGAGTGAGTTATTCCCTTTGGAATTTGGGCTGTTGGCATAGGGAAGTTCACCAGATTTTTTAAGGGTATTTTGGTCTTTTCCCTGACCATTTCTTTTGGTTATATTAAGGGTCTAGACTGATTTTAAATCAGTTTTCCCTTTTAAAAGTGAGAGTTAGGGCTTTTGAGAGAAAAGGAGAAGACAAGGAGAAAGACAAGGAAAAGCAAGGTTCGTCAAGATCGTCGTGGTTTTCGTCGGGGGTGATCCCTATTAAAGTATGTGAGATCATAGTGTTGGGTTGGTTCATTCCCCCACACGCCAAACTCGTTTTAATTTCGAGAAAAAGATTGGTTGTGGTTGTTCAAATCTTGTGGTTGTGTTGATGTTTCTTGTTGATTTGGTACATTTTTCTGGTTGTGATTTCGAGTTGAATCTATTGTATGTTGAGGGTTTTAATGATATCAAGTGTTTGGGGAAAGAACTTTGGAGGTTGAGAAGGTTTAGAGTTGGAAAAACTAAGGAGAAAAGTCGGTTTTTCGGGGGAAAAGGCTGGGGCTTCGCGCCAGCCAGCGCGCCCCAAAAGGGACTCTAAAGTTTCCCCCTTGGGACGTCACGTCATGCAGAGCGCCCCACCAGGCATTCTGAACTTTGAGGCTGGCGCCCCGCGCTTCTCAGAGCGCCTAGGACGCCAATCCTCCCCATTCCTTCCCCACTTTTTCATACATATTCCTTTGTAATGTACATATGTTTTATAGTTGTTATCAACACTCTAAGGTACATCGAAACCAAACGAACTCATCCATAAACATGAGATCATTACCCTTGAGTTCATAATCTAATTCGAGGAAAGTTCGGATCGAAGTCAAGTGAAGTTAGAGTCAAGTCTAGAAGTTAAGAAGCAAGTCAAAGCAAGTTTCTTAAAGTTTTTCAAGAGTCTTTATTGAACATTTTAACTTCGTTTTAAGGCTGAAGTTTCAAGTTAATCTAAGAGTATAGAGTTGAGTTCATTTCTCAAAAGTTATTAGGGAACTAAGTATTCCCAAAGAAGTTTATAAATGTTTTTACATTTGAGTAAGAAAGGAACTATGTTTTCCAAGAGAGCCTTTGGGCTAAGCTTTGAGCAATTATCTCAAACTAAAGAAAGATGTGTTTAAAACTCTTATGAGCTAAAGTATATTTTGGGAGTAGTATTGAGCACCGAATTGGGGACGCGAGTTCTTGTTAACTCAACTCTCCATAAGAACCATATACCCAACATGGGATTTAACGGGTCATACTTTTGAGATGATCACGTAAGTTAAGCTAGTGGATCCACTAAGTTAAGTAAGGTGCTATATCACGGCAAGGTATAGGATGGTCCTTGGGAAATGTGAGGTAAAACGTTGTATCATTACTAGGGCTCATGGTGGTGGTTGTCGGTTAAAGAATCTCCATTAAAGTTATATTACTTGATGTAATTAAAGTTGAGTTTGTTATTTCTTTAATCATTAACGAACTAAGTTGTTTACACTGTTTTACAAGCTTTATATATTGCATGTGTCTTATTGCTTTATATTGAGTTCAGTTATTCATGAGTTGAACAGAGCCAAGGTAAGTGTTCACTTGTACTGTTTTCACGCTTAAGTTGTTGTTTAGCTTTCCAACTCGCAAACTCGTATATTCAATGTACTGATGCCAGTTGGCCTGCATTTTATGATGATGCAGACACAGGTAACCAGGATTAGTATCTAGCACGCCGTTGATCCAGCTGAGCACTCCAGAGTGTGGTGAGCCTCTTTGCCTTTCGGAGGACTCTGTTATATTTTGTGTTCCTAGTTTTGTTTTATTAGGCTGTTGCGGGGTCTGTCCCAACATCCATCTCAGTGTTATAGAGGCTTCATAGACCATCAATCAGTTAGTATTGAGTCTCTCATCTATGTATATATATAAATATTCTATTTTGAGTCACGAGTTACCTTTTTGGCCAGATTTTATCAGTTAGGTTGTTTTATGACCTTTCATTGCATTGAGTTACTTGTTGAGTTAAGTTTCCGCTGAGTTAAGAAAGCCAGGCCAAGGGTTCGCTTGGGGGCCAGCAATGGTCTTCGAGTGCCGGCGACGTCTAGGGTATAGGCTCGGGGTGTGACATAAAAGATCCGTCAATCTTCAAATTCTTGCATTCTTAATGTATGTAATTATGAGTTCTCAATAGAAATAGTCGTAATGTAAGAATAATTTTGATTTGATTAGATTTATTCCTTCTCATTGCTGCAAAATAAAGGAAATATACGTAACGATCTGCTCCCATCGTTATAGAAAAGCCAACGGAGAAAATATTTGGGCACAAAAACTTTTTGGTAGTAACTTGAGAATTCCTAACCTTGTTAAAATTTGGACAAAATCGGATTCAGTGAGGTATAGGGGAATCTGGTAATGAATGAGAGATCTAATTATGAATTTTATCAGACGAGTAGATAGCTAAGACGTTAAGAAACCCTTAAGACTTTACGAAAACAAATTCGGGCGAATAAACCTCCCGAAACAGACCTTAGCGTGAACGGGTAGTTTCTGACTCTCATGGGTTGAAGGTGTGTTGTGAAATAGGGGTTTGGAACTCAACTTTCGACTCTCTATTTCTGTGCAAAAAGCCAGGGCGGGGACACTGTGGCGGGTTGTATCCCGCTACTGTGGGCCATTCTCAACTTAAGTCAGAATTAAACTCCAAAAACATCATTGTTCTGCAAACATCGTTCTTAAGAGATAGGAAACGACCCCAGGTGATTTCTTGACAAATTTCCACTACTTTAGGTGCAAAAGGTAAGGTTCTTACACCCCTAATCCATTTTTCGATCCGTAGAACTTACATTCTTGGTTATTAATCATTGTGGAGGGATTTTGGACTGAATTGGTTGGTGGGAAAAAGCCCAAGCTGCACCTTAGGATCATGGGTTTGGTCTTGAGTTATTGGGTTTCTTATAATCCGGGTAAACTAGACATTAATTATTGATCCTTGCGTAATATTACTTGTTTGTAGACCTAGAACCAACGAAAAGAATCCGGAAAGGGAAGAATCGAGTTTCTTAGGAGGATTCAAGCTTGGTTTCGAGGTAAGTGATGATTTGATTTCATGTATGTGTGATGTATGTTAGTATTTGCTTCATTGTATTGTATGTGAGTATGCGAATGTTGCACAATAGATCACATCTAATGCCAATGAGTATGAATGAATGATTATAAGCCATGAATCAACACTTGATTGTATGATTATGAGAATGTACATTGTGATTGTGATTGTGGCATGTTGAATGGATCGGGTTTCACGTTTCGACACACTAACTGGATCGGATGTCACGTACCGACATACATATTGGAAGGGGTGTCACGTTTTGACACACTAACTTGGATAGGGTGTCACGATCCGGCACACTAACAGTTTGTGTATGGGTTCCATCAGAGGACCATTGACTTGTCATATATGTATATTATTGAGAATGTGGAATGGTACGTTACTCCTAAAAAGAGAATTGATATTGTATATGTTCTATATATGTGTGTTTACTATGATGTTAATGCTTATATATGTTTCAGTTACTGGAATAGCCGTGTATCCCACCAGTACACTGTGGTTGTGTACTGATATTGCACTTGCTCTTTGTTTGTTGAGTACAGGGAATCTTCAGGCGGCTACTGACAGACCTCGTTTAGGAGATTAGTGAGCAAGATTCAATTCAAAGGTGAGCCAATTCTTTCAGGCTGCCATGGTTCCTCTATGTTTTAGGCCACTCTTTTCGGACTCGAACTTTCTAGTTAGACTTACTCATATGTTAAGTTTGGGTTGTACCCATTTTCCTTAGACTTGTTGAACTTTAGATGTTTTGGTACATTGACTTTCAAATTCTAGGGGTGTTTTCCACAATGTTTTAGTGATGATTCGTTACAATTTCAGAGTTTATGGGAACTCCACATTATTTTATGTATTTAAACCTTCTTCCAAATCGTTAAATAAGTAGTTTTTGGGTTAGCTGATTAGAATTAATGGTTCTCCCGCTGGAGGGTTAGTGTGGGTGCTAATCACGACGGTCTGGGTCGTGGCAATATATCAATCCATTGAACATACGAGTATGTAATTTAGTTGAATAACGAATAACTGATCTAAAAGTTTGAAGGTAATTCAACTGAAATATAGTATAAATCGTGATGAAATATGATTTAAGCTCTTACCGTAAGGATGAAAGAATACTGAATCTTAAACAAAAATATATATTAAATTAGTGTAGAGTTTCTCTAACCGACGAATATCTATGAGCCTCGTGAGGATACATCGTGTCACCCATACCACCAAAACTATCCTATACCATGCAAGGGTATAGAACAAATTCAACTCATGGATCTACTATAAGGTTTGTTCAAAGGCTGTGAGGAGTCGCCCAAAAGTCAGTGTGATCCTTACCTACGATTGGTATGTGGTTTATGGGGAATGTGAGGTGTTCGAAATCTTCCCCATATCGGTGCTCAATACTACTCCAAAAATATCTAATTCAATGGTCAAGTAACAATTCTCTCTCTATGTTGTGATAAGTTCTTGAAAGGGCCTCTTAAAGAGGTAACTGCTCAAGTAAAAATACTCTCTCTAGATTTTTAGATGTGTAAAGTTTTGTGGGTATATTTCTTTTACATGTAGAAATTATTAATGAAAGAAACGTGCAACGAAAGTAATATAAATTGTTCAACATATAGATATATACAGATAAAAAGAAGAAGCGTCACTGAGTTAGTAACTACACAAATAAATGACAAAAAAATAATGAAAAAGAGATATGGATAAGTTTCATTAAAGTGATTTCAAGTCGCAAAGTTAGATAGATAATATTATGAAAATCAAGTATATACTAAAATTGAAATTTATACTCTTTTGGATGGTTATTATGTATTATTTCATAATGTATCATATACTGTTCAAATATCATATGGTTATTGGATAATAAAAAGAGAGACACAAAATTTGTTGTGTCATATTAAGAATTTAAAATTAATTACAAAGTGCTCGAGAATATGCTAAAGTTTTTTATACAAGTTAAATTGCATTAGGATTTTCTATTACTATATTCTTTCACTTGTCATATGTTACAAGTATATTTTACGACTTTAGCAAAGCTCTAGAACACACACAACTAAGTTAAAATTTTAAATAGAGGTGCTTAAATTTTTTTGTTTGTTAAATATGAGTTATACAGTATGTATTTTCATATTGTTAATAATAGTGGAATGTCTTTATTAAGCATGACTTTATTGGGAAATATACATATTTGAACATGAGCAAATATAGAAAATATACAAACACAAACAAAAAAATTACCTCAGAAATTATCATCAATTTACATATTACCTTATGTTACAAAAGAATGACACAATAATTTTTTTTCAATAATCCAATAACATAAATCTAACAAAAAAATATGTTGTTTGTAGTTACTATCTTTACACGTTGACTAACAATACAATGAACCAAAGAGAGAAATTTAATTAATATGAAATGAGTTTTGTTCAAATCTACCAAATAAGGATACATCATAAATATTTTTACCTTTTTGTCATTTGAGTTCATTTTCAACTGATACTATGATGATTTTATCGCTATAAATACATCTTTAGAAGAGAAACACAACATCACATTTTCTTACATTCTCAAAACAAAAGCTTAGCCATGAGAAGACCTAATAATGGCCGAAGAAGAGTTGAAATGGAGAGGATGGAAAATCAAAGCAATTTACAAGTAACATTCTCAAAATGACGCGTGGAGTCTTTAAAAAGGCAACTGAGGTCTCCACTTTGTGTGGTGCTGATGTTGTCGTTGTAGTTTTTTCTCCTAGAAATAAACCATATTCATATGGACACCCTTCCGTTGAGTCTATTATGAATAGATTTTTGGGAAAAAATCCTCCGACTGATACTGATGCTCCTAACCCAATCGTTATTGCTCATCAAAACGCAAATACTGATGAGATCAATAGGAAGCTAAACAGATTGGAGTTTTCACTCGAAAAAGAAAAAAAATATGGAGAAGTACTGCAAGCATCGAGGAAAGAACCTCTAATTGAAAAACTCAGTTCGTTTGACCTTAAAAATCTGTGCAAGGCCTTGGAAGCTGCAAATGAAGAAATTGAAAGAGTAGTGAGCATTAAAAAGGAGCGTGGTTTTGAATGTCCATATCAAACCATTGGAAGTGCATTTACTTCTCTAAGAGTTACAGAACATTCTTCGTCTGATTCCGATGAAGGGCCATCTGGATCCAATGAATAGAAATTTCTTTCTTTAATTATAATGCAATCACTTAATTTGATACTTATAGAGTTAAGTTTGTCATATTATGTTTATTCTATCTTTGATTTTAATTTATCTTTCAATATATTTATCATGGAATGAAATGTGTTTTAATTTAGCACTTTCTTCGTTTCAATTTCTTTTCTTGTTTTTTTTGTCCTTCTAAAAAGGAATGTCTTTTTCTCATTTTCGGTAACACTTAGTTTTTAATTTTCACTTTCCATGTTTAAGAACATAAGAATAAAGAGAACCTTGATGCATTTTAAATATCTTCAATTTAAGATTAAAATATTCAAAAATCTTCTTTATTTTCATTAATTATGTGCCAAGAAAAAGATAGATGAATAAATTAAACTGAAAGGGGTATGTGGTAATTTATCATTTGTAATATTCAAAGTAAGTGTTGGAAGCACAAGTAGTAAAAAATTATTGAATAAGACAATGGAACTCATGTCAAGTAGCTTAAAGTGCAAAATCTAGTTTAAAATAAATTGAGTCCTTATGAAGTATCACGTGTATCTATATCTATATACGATAAATAATGTTACTTTATATTGACCGGTAAAGTTGCTGACCACATTACTTGTACTTATTCATATTGGTAAATACCTAATATATTTATTGTTAATTAAAGGCCACTAGAGTTACTATCTAGTGTTATATATTAATAAAAAGTAAAAATCAAAAAATATATCATAACACTTTAACTCAAAAAAAGAATTAAAATGTGACATCTTGAAATTTGAAATATCTATGAAGAAGCTTGTAATTGGAAATAGTCATTTTTTTGGAAAGAATTCAAAATTTGGAAATTTAGTAAAGTATGGAAACAAATGAGTTTTTGGTCAACTTCAAACAGTAATAACTCTTAGCTCGGGCTGATTTAGGTGTTATTCCAATGATGTTTGGAAAGCTCTTGGAAGGATCTTTCCAACGCAGCCGAGTTTTCTCGATTCCGAGTTCGTATGAGTGAGTTGTCCCCTTTGGAAGTTGGGTCGTTGGCATAGGGAAGTTCACCTGAATTTTTAAGGGTATTTTGGTCTTTTCCCTAACCAATTCTTTTGGTTATATTAAGGGTCTAGACCGATTTTAAATCAGTTTTCCCATTTAAAAGAGGAGAAACAGAAAGAAAAGCAAGGTTCGTCAAGATCGTCGTGGTTTTTGTTGGGGGTGATCCCTATTAAGGTATATGAGATCATAGTGTTAGGTTGGTTGATTCCCCCACACGCCAAACTCGTTTTAATTTCGAGGAAAATATTAGTTGTGGCTGTTGAAATCTTGTGGTTGTGTTGAAGTTTCTTGTTGATTTGGTATATGTTTCCGTTTGTGATTTCGAGTTGAATCTATTGAATGTTGAGAGTTTTAATGATATTAAATGTTTGGGGAAAGAACTTTGGAGGTTGAGAGGTTTTAGAGCTGGATAAACTAAGGATAAAAGTTGGTTTTTCGGGGGAAAAGGCTGGGGCGTCGCGCCCGCCAGCGTGCCCCAAAAAGGACTCTGAAGTTTCCCCCTTGGGATGGCACGCCATGCAGAGTGCCCCACCAGGCCTTCTGAACTTTGAGGGCTGGCGCCCCGCGCCTCTCAGACCTCCAAGGACGCCAATCCTCCCCATTCCTTCCCCACCTTTTCATACAAGTTCCTTGGTAATGTATGTTTTATAGTTGTTTTCAACACTCTAGGGTACATCTAAACCTCACGAACTCATCCATAAACATGAGATCATTACCCTTCAATTCATAATCCAATTCGAGGAAAGTTAGGATCGAAGTCAAGTGAAGTTAGAGTCAAGTCTAGAAGTTAAGAAGCAAGTTTCTTAAAGTTTTTCAAAAGTCTTTATTGAACGTTTTAACTTCGTTTTAAGGCACAAGTTTCAAGTTAAGCCAAGAGTATAGAGTTGAATTCATTTCTCAAAAGTTATTAGGGAACTAAGTATTCCCAAAGAACTTTATAATTTTTTTTACAGTTGAGTAAGAAAGGAACTATGTTTTCCAAGAGAGCCTTTGGGCTAAGCTTTGAGCAATTATCTCAAACTAAAGAAAAATGTGTTTAAAACACTTATGAGCCAAAATATATTTTGGGAGTAGTATTGAGCACCGAATTGGCGACGTGAGTTCCTATTAACTCAACTCTCCATAAGAACCATGTAGCCAACATGGGATTTAACGGGTCATACTTTTTAGATGATCACGTAAGTTAAGCTAGTGGATCCACTAAGTTAAGTAAGGTCCTATGTCACAGCAAGTTATAGAATGGTCCTTGGGAAATGTGAGGTAATACGTTGTATCATCACTAGGGCTCATGGTGGTGGTTGTCGGTTAAAGAATCTCCCACTAAAGTTATATTACTTTGATGTAATTAAAGTTGAGTTTGTTATTGCTTTAATAATTAACGAACTAAGTTGTTTACACTGTTTTACAAGCTTTATATATTGCATGTGTCTTATTGCTTTATATTGAGTTCAGTTATTCATGAGTTGAACAGAGCCAAGGTAAGTGTTCCTTTGTACTCTTTTCAAGCTTAAGTTGTTGTTTAGCTTTCCAACTCGTATACTCGTACATTCAATGTATTGATGCCACTTGGCCTGCATCTTATGATGATGCAGATGCAGGTAACTAGGATCAGCATCCAGCATCCATCATCCCGTTGATCCAGCTGAGCACTCCAGAGTCAGTGGTGAGCTTCCTTGCCTTCCGGAGGACTCTGTTATTTTCTGTTCCTAGTTTTGTTTTATTAGGATGTTGCGGGGTCTGTCCCAACATCCATCTCAGTGTTATGGAGGCTTCATAGACCGTCAGTCAGTTAGTATTAAGTCTCTCATCTATGTATATATATAAATATTCTATTTTGAGACACGTGTTGCCTTTTTGGTCAGATATTATCAGTTAGGTTGTTTTATGACCTTTCATTGCATTGAGTTATTCTGTTGAGTTCAATTTCCACTGAGTGACGAAAGCCAGGCCAAGGGTTCGCTTGGGGGCCAACAATGGTATTTGAGTGCCGGCCACGTCCAGGGTATAGGCTCGGGGAGTGACATAAAATATCCATCAATTTTCAAATTCTTGCATTCTTAATGTATGTAATTATGAGTTCTCAATAGAAATAGTCTTAATGTAAGAATAATTTTGATTTGATTAAATTTATTCCTTCTCATTGTTGCAAAATAATGGAAATATACGTAACGACCTGCTCCCGTCATTAAAGAAAATCCAAGGGAGAAAAGTTTTGGGCATGAAAACTTTTTAGTAGAAACTTGAGAATTCCTAACCTTGTTAAAATTTGGACAATATCGGATTCAGTGAGGTATAGGGGAATCTGGTAATGAATGAGAGATCTAATTATGAATTTGATCACACGAGTAGATAACTAAGACGTTAAGGAATCCTTACGACTTTACGGAAATAAATTCGGGCGAATAGACCTCCCGAAACATACCTTAGCGTGAACGGGTAGTTTCTGACTCTTATGGGTTGAAGGTGTATTGTGAAATGGGGGGTTTGGAACTCAACTTTTGACTCTCTATTTCCGTGCAAAAAGCCAGGGCGGGGACACTGTGGAGGGTTGTGTCGCGCTACTGTGGGCCAGTCGCAACTTAAGTCAGAATTAAACTCCAAAAACATCATTATTCTTCAAATATCGTTCCCAAGAGATAGGAAACGACCCCAGATGATTTCTTGACAACTTTGCACTACTTTAGGTGCAAAGGTTATAGTTCTTACTCCCCTAATCCATTTTTTGATTCGTAGAACTTACATTCTTGGTTATTAATCATTGGGGAGGGATTTTGGACTGAATTGGTTGGTGGGAAAAAGCCCTAGCTACACCTTAGGATCATGGGTTTGGTCTTGGGTTATTGGGTTTCTTATAATCCGGGTAAAGTAGACCTTAATTATTGATCCTTGAATTATATTACTTGTTTGTAGACCTAGAACCAACGGAAAGAATCCAGAAAGGGAAGAATCAAGTTTCGTAGGAGGATTCAAGCTTGGTTTCGAGGTAAGTGATGATTTGAATTGATGTATGTGTGATGTATGTTAGTATTTGCTTCATTGTATTGTATGTGAGTATGTGAATGTTGCATAATAGATCACATCTAATGCCAATGAGTATGAATGAATGAATATAAGCCATGAATCAACACTTGATTGTATGATTATGAGAATGTACATTGTGATTGTGATTGTGGCATGTTGAATGGATCGGGTTTCACATTCCGACACACTAACTGGATCGGATGTCACGTACCGACATACATATTGGAAGGGGTGTCACGTTTTGACACACTAACTTGGATAGGGTGTCACGATCCGGCACACTAACAGTTTGTGTATGGGTTCAATGAGAGGACCATTAACTTGTCATATATGTATATTATTGAGAATGTGGAATGGTACATTACTCCTAAAAAGATAATTGATATTGTATATGTTCGATATATGCGTGTTTACTATGATGTGACTCCTTATATATGTTTCAGTTACTGGAATAGCCGTGTGATCCTACCAATACACTGTGGTTGTGTATTGATACTGCCCTTGCTCTTTGTTTGTTGAGTACAGGGAATCTTCAGGCGGCTACTGACAGACCTCGTTTAGGAGATTATTGAGCAAGATTCAACTCAAGGGTGAGTCAATTCTTACAGGCTGCGATGGGTCCTCTATGTGTTCGGCCACTCTTTTCAGACTAGAACTTTCTAGTTAGACTTACTCATATGTTTAGTTTGGGTTGTACCCATTTTCCTTAGACTTGTTGAACTTTAGATGTTTTGGTACATTGACTTTCAGTTTCTAGGTGTGTTTTCCACAATGTTTTAGTGATGATTCGTTAGACTTTCGGAGGTTATGGGAACTCCACATTATTTTATGTATTTAAACCTTCTTCCAAATCGTTAAATAAGTAGTTTTTGGGTTAGCTGATTAGTATTAATGGTTCTCCCGCTGGAGGGTTAGTACGGGTGCTAATCTCGACTGTCTGGGTCGTCGCAATATATCAATTCATTGAATATACGAGTGTGTAATATAGTTGAATAATGAATAACTGATATAAAAGTTTGAAGGTAATTCAACTTAAATATATTATAAATCATGATGAAATATGATTTAAGCTCTTACCGTAAGGATGCGAGAATAGTGAATCTGAAACATAAATATATATTAAATTAGTGTAGAGTTTCTCTAACCGACGACCAGCTACGAGCCTCGTGATGATACATCGTCTCGCCCATACCACCAGAACTATCCTATACCATGCAAGGGTATAGAACAAATTCAACTCATTGATCTACTATAAGGTTTGTTCAAAGGCAGTGAGGAGTCGCCCAAAAGTCTGTGTGATCCTTACCTACAATGGCTATGTGGTTTATTAGGAATGTGAGGTGTTTGAAATCTTCCCCATATCTGTGTTCAATACTGCTCCAAAAATATCTAATTCAATGCTCAAGTAACAATTCTCTCTCTATGTTGTGATAAGTTCTTAAAAGGGCCTCTTAAAGAGGTAACTGCTCAAGTAAAAATACTCTCTCTAGATTTTTAGATGTGTAAAGTTTTGTGTGTATATTTCTTTTACATGTAGAAATTATTTATGAAAGAAACCTGCTACGAAAGTAATATAAATTGTTCAACATATAGATATCTAGAGATAAAAAGAAGAAGCGTCACTGAAAAAAGTTAGTAACTACGTACACAAATAAATGACATAAAAATAATAAAAAAGAGATATGGATGAGTTTCATTAATGTGATTTCAAGTCGCACAGTTAGATAGATGATATTATGAAAATCAAGTATATACTAAAATTGAAATTTATACTCTTTTGGATGGTTATTATGTATTATTTCATAATGCATCATATAATGTTCAAATGTCATATGGTTATTGGATAATAAAAAAAGAGACACAAAATTTGTTGTGTCATATTAAGAATTTAAAATGAATTACAAAGTGCTCGAGTATATGCAAAAAAAATCTATACAAGTTAAATTGCATTAGGATTTTCTATCACTATATTCTTTCACTTGTCATATGTTACAAGTATATTTTACGAGTTTAGCAAAGCTCAAGAACACACAAAACTAAGTTAAAATTTTAAATAGAGGTGCTTAAATTTTTTTGTTTGTTAAATATGAGTTAGACAGTATGTATTTTCATATTGTTAATAATAGTGGAATGTCTTTATTAGGAAATATACATAATTGAACAAGAGCAAATATAGAAATTATACAAACACAAACAAAAAAATTACCTCAGAAATTATCATCAATTTACATATTACCTTATGTTACAAAAGAATGACACAATAATATTTTTTCAATAATCCAATAACATAAATCTAACAAAAAAATATGTCGTTTGTAGTTACTATCTTTACACGTTGACTAACAATACAATGAACCAAAAAGAGAAATTTAATTAATATGAAATGAGTTATGTTCAAATCTACCAAATAAGGAAACATCATAAATATTTTTACCTTTTTGTCATTTGAGTTCATTTTCAACTGATACTATGATGATTTTATCGCTATAAATACATCTTTAGAAGAGAAACACAACATCACATTTTCTTACATTCTCAAAACAATAGCTTAGCCATGAGAAGACCTAATAATGGCCGAAGAAGAGTTGAAATGCCTAGGATGCAAAATCAAAGCAATTTACAAGTAACATTCTCAAAACGACGCGATGGAGTCTTTAAAAAGGTAACTGAGCTCTCCACTTTGTGTGGTGCTGATGTTGTCGTTGTAGATTTTTCTCCTATCAATAAACCATATTCATGTGGACACCCTTCCGTTGAGTCTATTATGAATAGATTTTCGGGAGAAAATCCTCCAACTAATACTGATGCTGCTAACCCAATCGTTATTGTTCATCAAAATGCAAATACTGATGAGATCAATAGGAAGCTAAACAGATTGGAGATTTCACTCGAAAGAGAAAAAAATTATGGAGAAGCACTTCAATCATCGAGGAAAGAACCTCCAATTGAAAAACTCAGTTCCTTTGATCTTAAAAATCTGTGCAAGGCCTTGGAAGCTACAGATGAAGAAATTGAAAGAGTAGTGACAATTAAAAAGGAGCATGGTTTTGAATTTCCATATCAAACCATTGGAAGTGCATTTGCTCTCTATGAGTTACAGAACATTCTTCGTCTGATTCCGATGAAGGGCCATCTGGATCCAATGAATATAAATTTCTTTCTTTAATTAAAATTCAATAACTTAATTTGATACTTATAGAGTTAAGTTTGTCATATTATGTTTATTCTATCTTTGATTTTAATTTATCTTTCAGTATATTTATCATGGAATGAAATGTGTTTTAATTTAGTACTTTCTTCGTTTCAACTTCTTTTCTTGTTTTTTTTGTCCTTCTAAAAAGGAATGTCTTTTTCTCCTTTTCGGTAATACTTAGTTTTTAATTTTCACTTTCCATGTTTAAGAACATAAGAATAAAGAGAACCTTGATGCATTTCACATATCTTCAATTTAAGATTAAAATATTCAAACAACTTCTTTATCTCCATTAATTATGTGCCAAGAAAAAATTTGATGAATAAATTAAACTGAAAGGGGTATGTGGTAATTTATCATTTGTAATATTCAAAGTAAGTGTTGGAAGCACAAGTAGTAAAAAATTATTGAATAAGACAATGGAACTAATGTCAAGTAGCTTAAAGTGCAAAATATAGTTTAAAATAAATTGAGTCCTTATGAAGTATCGCGTGTATCTATATCTATATACGATAAATAATGTTGCTTTATATTGACCGGTAAAGTTGCTGACCACATTACATGTACTTATTCATATTGGTAAATATTTAATATTTTTATTGTTAATAAAAGGCCACTAGACTTACTATCTAGTGTTATATATTGATAAAAAGTAAAAATAAAAAAATATATCATAACACTTGCACTTTGAAATAACTATGAAGAAGCTTGAAATTGGAAATACTCATTTTTTTTGGAAATAGTTCAAAATCTGGAAATTTAGTCAAGTATGGAAACAAATGAGTTTTTGGTCAACTTCAAACAATAATAACTCCTAGCTCGCGATGAGTTAGGTGTAATTCCAGTTATTTTGGAAAGCTCTTCGAAGGATCTTTCCAACTCCGCCGAGTTTGCTCGATTCCGAGTTCGTATGAGTGAGTTATCCTATTTGGAAGTTGAGCTGTTGGCATAGGAAAGTTCACCCGAATTTTTAAGGATATTTTGGTTTTTTCCCTAACCATTTCTTTTGGTTATATTAAGGGTACAGACTGATATTAAATCAGTTTTCCCTTTTAAAAGTGAGAGTTAGGGCTTTTGAGAGAAGAGGAGAAGAAGAGGAGAAATAGAAGGAAAAGCAAGGTTCGTCAAGATCGTCGTGGTTTTGGTCGGGGGTGACCCCTATTAAGGTATGTGAGATCATAGTGTTGGGTTGGCTCATTCCCACACACGCCAAACTCGTTTTAATTTCGAGAAAAAGATTGGTTGTGGTTGTTGAAATCTTGTCGTTGTGTTGAAGTTTCTTGTTGATTTGGTACATGTTTCCGGTTGTGATTTCGAGTTGAATCTATTGTATGTTGAGGGTTTTAATGATATTAAGTGTTTGGGGAAATGACTTTGGAGGTTGAGAGGTTTTAGAGTTGGAGAAACTAAGGAGAAAAGTTGGTTTTTCGGGGGAAAAGGCTGGGGCTTCGCGCCCGCGAGCGCGCCCCAAAAAGGACTCTGAAGTTTCCCCCTTGGGGCGGCGCGCCATGCAGAGCGCCCCAGCAGGCCTTATGAACTTTGAGGGCTGGCTTCCCGCGCCTCTCAGAGCGCCAAGGACGCCAATCCTCCCCATTCCTTCCCCACTTTTTCATACATGTTCCTTGGTAATGTACCTATGTTTTATAGTTGTTTTCAACACTCTAAGGTACATCTAAACCTCACGAACTCATCCATAAACATGAGATCATTACCCTTGAATTCATAATCCAATTCAAGGAAAGTTAGGATCGAAGTCAAGTGAAGTTAGAGTAAAGTCTAGAAGTTAAGAAGCAAGTCAAAGCAAGTTTCTTAAAGTTTTTCAAGAGTCTTTATTGAACGTTTTAACTTCATTTTGAGGCTCAAGTTTCAAGTTAAGCCAAGAGTATAGAGTTGAGTTCATTTCCCAAAAGTTATTAGGGAACTAAGTATTCCCAAAGAAGTTTATAAATGTTTTTACATTTGAGTAAGAAAGGAACTATGTTTTCCAAGAGAGC
>JAJOOF010011846.1:0-14445 GCA_029582545.1 Solanum lignicaule
TTAAAAGCTATTTTTATTGTAGTGTGGTCCATTTTTTGAACTAATTATTTAGACGTTCGAAGTTTGACTATCTTATTTTGATTAAAATGTCCTTTTTCGTGTAATTAATTAACAAAGAAAAATTATGTATACTTAGTTTCTTTAATTTTAAATATTTCTACATGTTTAAAATGTTAGTATGATATAAATTAAACATTTTTTAAAAGTTGAAGTCGCAAATTTTCTTTTATATGACAAATAAATTATGATCATCAATTTATCATACGGTAAAATATCAAAATCAAACTTAAAAATACCAAATAAAAGTGACATTAAATATTTTTATAGTGGTAAATTATCATTATATTTTGTTTTCAAAATATATATATATATATATATATATATTTTTTTTTAAATATTTTTTTATTTTATTTTATTTTATTTTATTTTTTTAAAATTATTTTTAATGGTTATATGTGGATAATTTTTGCCAAAATTTTCAAACTGTCGGCCATATAAAGTTAAAACTCTATATAAGCAAATTTACTTTGAAAAACAAAAAATGTGCATCAAGTAGCCAAATTTTCTTTTAATACATCAGCCTACCGTTTAAAGATTCTAGAATCTTTAAATGTGACATGCATTTTGTGTGGAGCATTTCCATTTACATAGTAGATTAGGTATATATGGACTATTATCAACTTATTTGGTTCACATATTATTTATCATTCGTACGATGATTATTCTTATATATGAATATTAATGAATCAGGACCAAATGTGTGGATTATAACTTTTGGTTATTGGACTATGTCACGATCTAGACCGTCGTGATTGACACCCACACTAACCATCCTGGGAGAACCACTACTACAACCCAAACTAAGCAACTAAACCAAAACTAAGGCAATTAAGTTACGGAAGCAAGTTAATTAACTAAACAAATGCGGAATTAACAACCCCTAGAACTTGAAAGTCAATGTCACGCCCCGAGCCTACACCCTGGGCGGGACTGGCACTCGGAGACCATTGCTGGCCCCAAGCGAACCCTTGGCCTGGCTTTCTTAACTCAGCGGAAACCTGACTTAACAGAATAACTTCATGCAATGAAAGGTTATAAAACAACCAACAGATGCATAACATGCCAAAAAGCAGCTCGAGTCTCAAAATAGAATATTTACATATATACATAGATAAGAGACTCAATACTAACTGACTGACTGTCTATGAAGCCTCTAAAATACTGAGATGGATGTTGGGACAGACCCCGCAACATCCTAATAGAACAAAACTAAGTACACCAAATAATTGAGTCCTCCAGAAAGCAAGGAGGCTCACCACGGACACTGGAGTGCTCAGCTGGATCAACGACGTGCAAGATGCTGATCTGGGGTACCTGTATTTGCATCGTCATAAGATGCAGGTCAACTGGCATCAGTACATGTAATGTACGAGTATGCGAGTTGGAAACTAAGCAACAAAGGCTAGAAGGAAATATGGAAGAAACTGAAATAAACCTACCTGGCTCAACTCAACTCAACCTGACTGACTTCTTTCAATATAAGGCAATTTAAAACAAGTGCGATATAAAGAAAGACTGTTTAAAACATGCTATAAACTCTGTGTGTATACAAGGATACAATAAGCCTGAAATGTATATAGAAATACAAATGAACTGATGTATATAAAATACAATACTTTTTGTGAATGAAAATACAATAACTGCTGTAGGAGTTTCTCTAACTGACAACCATCACATGAGAGTTATAGTGATGATACATCGATCGACCTCACGCTGCCAGAGCATCTTGTACCCAGCCAAAGGTATAAGACCTAAACTGCCTAATGAATCCACTAGTCTATCTGGAAAAGGATTCATCTAAAAAGTATGATCCTTTTCTACCCATGGTGGCCAACATGGTTCTATGAGGGCTGTGGGTTCTTTGAACGCTCCCCCAATTCGGTGCTTGATACTACTCCCAAAAATGTACTGGCTCTTATGTTTTTAAAACATATTTCTTCTTGTTGATATGAGATAATTACTCAAAAACTAGCCCGAAGGCTCCTTTGGAAATCTCAGTGTCCACTTGTTTAAATGTAGAAACATTTCTTTAAAACTTCTTTGGGAATACATAGTTCCCTAATAATCTTTGAGAAATGACTCAACTTGGAACTCTTGACTCTTTACTCTTTACTTGACTTGCAACTTGAGCCTTAGAATGAAGTGAAAACGTTCAATAAAGACTCTCGAACAACTTTGAAAACTTACTAGAACTAACTCCTTGACTTTGCTTGACTTGACTCTAACTTCCCTTAACTTTGATCCTAACTCGCCTTGAATTGGATTATGGATTCAAGAAGTATGATCACACGTATTTAGGTGAGTTCGGGATGTTTAGAAACACTTTGGGGTGTTGGAAACAACAAGGGAACATAGGTATAACACCTAGGAACATGCATGAGAAAGCATGGAGGAATGGGGGAAACTTGGCGTCCTTGGTGCTCTGCAAGGCGCGGAGCGCCAGCCCTCGAAAGTCAGAGGTCACCTGCTGGCGCTTTGAGAGGCGCGGCGCCCCAAGGGGGAAACCTCAGAGCCCTTTTTGGGGTGCGCTGGCAGGCGCGACGCGCCAACCCCCTTGCCCAGAAACTCGACTTTTCTCCCCTTTTTCTTCAACTCTAAACCATCCTTACTTCCAAGGATCTAACCCCAAACACTAAGGATCATCATATTCCTCAACATACCATGGATTACAACTCAAAACACAACCCAATCATGTCTCACAACCAACAACAACTTTAACAACACAACTAACAACATCAACAACAACTAACAACTTCAACAACAATTCCAATCTTTCCTCAAATCATAAAATGAGCTTGGTGTGTGGGGGAAAGGATCAATCCACACTAAGAACTCACATACCTTGAAAGGGATCACCCCCGACGAAAATCCACGTTGATTTTTTACGGAAACTTGTTGATCTCCTCTTTCTCCTCTTCTTCTTCTCCTTCTTCTCTTCTTCTTCTCTCCTTCTTCTCAAGAACCCTAAATTCTCTCTTTAAAATGGGACAAAATGATCCAAGGATCAGCCCTATACAACAATATAATCCCAAAAGAATTGGCTGGGGAAAAGACTAAAATGCCCTTAATTTTCCAGACGGATTTTTTGTCAATTGCCCAACTTTCAAAGGGCATAACTTGCTCATACAAACTCGGAATTGAGCAAACTCGGCGGCGTTGGAAAGATCATTTCACAAGCTTCACAACCATAACTGGAATTACTCCTAACTCATCCTGATATGGAAGTTATGACTGCTCAAAGTTGGCCAAAAATTCATTTTTTTCCACACTTAGCCAAATTTTCCAGATTTTCAAATTCTTTCCAAAATTTACTATTTCCGATTCTAAGCCTCTTCCAAGCTATTTCAAATTGTCGGATGTTACAGTCAATGTACCAAAACTCTACTAATGACAAGTCTAAGAACAAGGGGTACGACCCCAAAACTAAACAACACCTTAAACAAATAGCCTGAGTCCGAAAAGAGTGGACTTAAACAATAGAGATTCATGGCAGCCCGAAGGAACTGACTCACCCTTGAATCCGGTCACGTTCAATAGTCAACTAGTTGAGGTCTATCAATAGCCGCCTGAAGATGCCCTGTACTCAACAAAAATAAGAGCAAGTGTAGTATCAGTACACAACCACAGTGTACTGGTAGGATCACACGGCTATCCCATTAAGTGAAACATATATAAGTAATTACAACGATATAACCATATAACATACCGAATATCAATAACATTGATTAACACAATCTTCATAGCATAAGAGAACCACACCACAACCACTCTTAAAGTCCACTTGTGCAATGCATGAATGATGTCTCATTCCCTCACTCACCCTAAGTAGAACTCTTTGAGAAGTCATAAGTCATAGTCCATGTTCATGTTCATAACAATAAGTCAATATATTACAATTCAATGGTCCTCTCGTGGAACCCAAACACAAAATTTTCAAACTGTCGGTCATATAAAATTAAAACTAGATCTATATAAGCAAGTTTACTTTGAAAAACAAAAAATGTGCATCAAGTAGCCAAATTTTCTTTTAATACATCAACAAATCGTTTAATTTGGCTTCAATTAATATTTATATATTTTAATTTTTATTTATACATAAATCTTTAGTTTTCTTTTTTTTGGTTTTCTCGTTTGGCGTCTGAAGTTTATGCTGAGTTCTGATTAAATTTGAATTGTACATTGCAGGGTCTATTTAGATGATACTTCCAACAAAACATTTTCATAACCAATGCCGAAACCTTATAATTTTGATTAAGAATAAAACAATCTCACCACTACACACCACAACTCATGTTAAAGTTTATCTTTAGTTATTTTATTGACATTATGTGAACTGTGAAGTATTTCCATAAATAGGTCGCTAGGATTTTGTTGGTCCTAAATAGATTTGTTTGGTTCATTTACTAGTTATACATATAAATTATAAGATAAGATTACTATACGATAAACAAATTATTATGTGATGAATAATAATACAAGTGATATTAACCACTTATTATATTAAGACTGAGATTCTAGAATAATTTAGTGTAGATATTAACCACCAACTACTTAAATGTCTTTAGTTAAACCAAGATTAGTTTTTCTTATACAAACTCTATATTTTTGAAGTATCTTCTTCTTTTGTTATTAATATTATCGAAAGAGATGCTTATGAAACTGCTTCATATAGGTCAATTCCCCCTTATATGGATAAATCTTAATTCATAATTAATTATGCTTTGAAAATGAAATACACCCATCATTTTGAAAGGAATAATTACGATCCTAAATCCTTGTATGACAAAGCATGGGCCATGGATTTAAAGAATGCAAAGTCCATATATATAAGATTACATTATGAGTGAAGAGAACACATATTTCAGAAAAAATGACAACATCTTTCCCCATGAATGCTGGTGATGGTGTTTACAGCTACTCCAAAAACTCCCATTTGCAGGTATTGATCTCTAGTATATACTATACATAAGCACATATTCTTGTAAAAAAATCAAGTCCATACATGAGGGGCGTGTTAAGAATATAATTTTAAATAATAAAAGTGTGTTATCCAATTTATATCAGGAACATATTTTTGTACAAAAAATTCTTTTGCGGGTGAATGTTAAACTCTAAACTAAAAATTCATCAAGCACAATGTTGGATTATGCCAGTTTAATTCCTGTCTATGGCAAGGTCCACGAAGGGGTTGGGTGGCCTATAATATTGGAGTCATGATCAAACATGGATCTTGCTTGATGGACTTGGTTAAGAAATAAAGTTGTGCCTTCGAAATTAGCTATATTTTTTATATGATAGTGCGACATCTTGCAAGTTGATAACCAGGAAGAAGCTTAAAAATTGGAAATTTTCATTTTTGGAAAGAATTTTAAAGTTCTGGAAATTTGGTTAAGTATGGGAAAAAGGTGAGTTTTTGGTCAACTTTGACCAGCCATAACTCCTAGCTCAGGATGAGTTAGGTGTAGTTCCAGTTATGATTGCGAAGCTTGTGGAATGATCTTTCCAACGCCGCCGAATTTGCTCAATTCCGAGTTTGTATAAGTGAGCTATGCCCTTTGGAATTTGGGCAGTTGGCAGGGAAGTCCGTCCGGAAATTTTAAAGGTATTTTGGTCTTTTCCCTAGCCATTTCTTTTGGGTTATATTGAGGTGTTAGACTGATTTTAAATCAGTTTTTCCTTTTTTAAAAAGAGTGAGAGTTAGGGATTTTGAGAGAAGAGAGAAAGAAGAGGAGAAAGAGAAGAAGGAGCAAGGTTTCGTCAAAGATCGTCGTGGATATCGTCGTGGGTGATCCCTACTAGGTATGTGAGTTCATAGTGTTGGGTTGGTTCTTTCCCCCACACGCCAAACTCGTTTAATTTCGAGAAAAGATTGATTGTGTTTGTTGAAGTTGTTGGTTGTGTTTGTTGAAGTTATTGGTTGTGATTGTGTTGAGGTCCTTGTTGATTTGGGACATGTTTTCGGTTGTGTTTCTGAGTTGAAATCTATTGTATATTGAGGGGCTTATGATTCTAAGTGTTTGGGGCTGGAACCATTGAAGGCGAGGAGATTTAGAGTTGGAAAAATGAAGGAGAAAAGTAAAAATTTTGGGGAAAAGGGCTGGGGCGTCGCGCCAGCCAGCGCGCCCCAAAAGGGGCTCTGAAGCCCAGCCCTTGGGGCGGCGCGCCTAGCAGAGCGCCTAGCAGGCCTCTTTGAGGTCTGAAGGCTGGCGCTCCGCGCCTCTCAGAATGCCAAGGACGCCAAGTCTTCCCATTCTTTCCCCATTTTTTCATACATGTTCCTTGGTAATGTACCTATGTTTTATAGTTGTTTCCAACACTCCAAGGTACGTCTAAACGTCAAGAACTCATCCATAAACATGTGATCATATATCTTGAATCCATAATCAAATTCAAGGCGAGTTAGGATCAAAGTCAAGTGAAGTTAGAAGTCAAGTCTAGAAGTTAAGAAGTAAGTCAAAGTTAGTTTTCAAAGTTGTTCAAGAGTCTTTATTGAACGTTTTAACTTCATTATTAAGGCTCAAGTTTCAAGTTAAGTAATGAGTATAGAGTTTCAAGTCAAGTAAAGAGTATTGAGTTTCAAGTTAAGCCAAGAGTACAAAAATTGAGTTCATTTCTCAAAAGTTATTAGGGAACTAAGTATTCCCAAAGAAGTTTATAAATGTTTTTACATTTGAGTAAGAAAGGAACTGTGTTTTTCAAGAGAGCCTTTGGGCTAAGTTTTGAGCAATTATCTCAAACTAAAGAAAGATGTGTTTAAAACACTTATGAGCCAAAGTATTTTGGGAGTAGTATTGAGCACCGAATTGGGGACACGAGTTCATATTAACTCAACTCTCCATAAGAACCATGCGCCAACATGGGACTTGACAGATCATTCTTTTTAGATGATCACGTAAGATTAAGCTAGTGGATCCACTAAGTAAAGTAAGGTCCTATATCAAAGCAAGGTATAGGATGGTCCTTGGGCAACGTGAGGTAAAACGTTGTATCATCACTAGGGCTCATAGTGGTGGTTGTCGGTTAAAGAATCTCCCACAAAAGTTATATTACTTTTATATAAGTAAAATTGAGTTTGTTATTGTTTTATCATTAACGAGCTAAGTTGTTTACATTGTTTTACAAGCTTTATATGTATTGCATATGTCTTATTGCTTTACATTTGAGTTCATTTATTCATGAGTCGAACAGAGCCAAGGTAAAGGTTCCTTTTTACTCTTTTCAAGCTTAAGTTGTTGTTTAGCTTTCCAGCTTGCATACTCGTACATTCAATGTAGTGATGCCAGTTGGCCTGCATCTTACGACGATGCAGACACAGGTACCCCAGATCAGCATCCAGCACGCCGTTGATCCAGCTGAGCACTCCAGAGTCAGTGGTGAGCCTCCTTGCTTTCCGGAGGACTCGGTTATGTTGTTCTCTTAGTTTTGTTTTATTAGGATGTTGCGGGGTCTGTCCCAACATCTATCTTAGTATTATAGAGGCTTCATAGACAGTCATTCAGTTAGTATTGAGTCTCTCATCTATGTATATATGTAAATACTCTATTTTGAGACACGAGTTGCCTTTTTGGCCAGATTTTATCAGTTAAGTTGTTTTATAACCTTGCATTGCATTGAGTTATTCTGTTGAGTAGGTTTCCGCTGAGTTAAGAAAGCCAGGCCAAGGGTTTGCCTGGGGCCAACAATGGTCTCCGGGTGCCGGTCCCTCCCAGGGTGTAGGCTCGGGGAGTGACAAACTTGGTATTAGAGCACAGAGTTCAAGAGTCCTAGGGAGTCTATGAAATCGTGTCTATAGAGTCCTAGTTATCGGTGTGAAGCGCACCATATCTATAATTGGGAGGGTGCAACATTTAGGAAGATTTCTTACTTCTTTCACACTCATCTCGTGCGTTAGAGTTGATCTCTAAAAAGTTTCTTTTTAATCCGTGCTTGCGCGTGTTTCAGATAATCATGCCTCCACGAAGAGTTGGTATAGGGCGTCTTCCTAGACGTTATGTTAATGAGCAAGAGTTACTTTTTGCCCCGGGAGTGCAACCACAAGGGGAAGTTTCTAATGCCGAATTTAGAGAGGCAATTAGAATTCAGAGTCAAGCTGTAACTAATCAGATTGGTCAGCAAAGGGGAGCTCGACATGAAGGAGATGACACGTCAATGATTCCTGAGTTCTTGGGGATGAATCATCCGAATTTCATGGGTTCGAGTACTACTGAGGATCCAGAAAACTTCATTAAGCAGCTGAAGAAGATTTTTTATGTGATGCACGTGGTAGATACTGAGCGAGTTGAACTAGCTGCGTATCAATTGAAAGATGTTGCTAAAATGTGGTTCGACCAGTGGAAAGGGAGTAGAGCTGAGGATGTACCACCTGCGAGTTGTGTCTGTTTTGAGGAAGCTTTCTTGAGGAGTTTCTTTCCTCGAGAATTGAAAGAGGCCAAGGTACGTGAGTTCCTCACACTTAAGCAGGATTCTTTGAGTGTTCATGAGTATGGGCTGAAGTGCACCCAACTCTCCCGTTATGCTCCGGAGATGGTGGCGGACATGAGGAGTAGAATGAGTTTGTTTGTTACTGGGTTGTCTCGGTTGTCGAGTAAGGAAGGTAGGGCTGCAATGCTTATCGGGGACATGAACATATCAAGGTTGATGGTTTATGTGCAACAGGTTGAGGAAGAGAAGCTGAGGGACAGGGAAGAGTTCAGAAATAAGAGAGCTAAGACCGGTAGTGAGTCCGGGTAGCAGAAAGGTAATGTGAACCGTCCGTCCTTTCAGCAAAGGCAAAAGGGATCTGCTCCATCATCTGCTAGAACACCTGCACCCAGATACAAAGGTGAATTTAATGGCCAGAATTCGAAGGACTTCAAGTCTAGACCAGCACAATCTTCAGGTAGCGTGGCACAAGGAGGTAACTTGATTCCTGCATGTGCTAGATGTGGTAGAACCCACCCGGGTAAATGTCGTGATGGCCAGACCGGTTGTTTTAAGTGTGGGCAAGAGGGTCACTTCATGAAGGAGTGCCCTAAGAACAAGCAAGGTAGTGGAAGTCTGAGCAATAGGGCCCAAGCTTCATCAGTTGCTCCCCCAGACATGATGGCACCTAGAGGAGCTACTTCTAGTACAGGCGGAGGAGCAAACCGCCTCTATGCAATCACCAGTCGCCATGAGCAAGAGAATTCTCCAAATGTTGTCACTGGTATGATCAAAGTCTTTGCTTTTGATGTGTATGCCTTGCTAGATCCAGGAGCAAGTTTATCTTTTGTAACTCCTTATGTTGCAAATAAGTTTGATGTTCTTCCTGAAAGACTTTGTGAACCCTTTTGTGTTTCTACACCTGTTGGGAAATCTATTCTAGCAGAAAGACTCTATCGTGATTGTCCCATTTCCATCAATCACAAGAGCACCATGGCTGATTTGGTTGAGTTAGACATGGTAGATTTCGATGTTATTCTAGGTATGGATTGACTTCATGCCTGTTATGCATCATTAGACTATAGAACTCGAGTGGTCAAGTTTCAGTTTCCGAATGAGCCAGTCTTAGAGTAGAGTAGTAGTTCAGCAGTGCCTAAAGGTCGTTTTATTTCGTACCTTAAGGCGAGAAAGTTAGTTTCAAAGGGTTGTATCTATCACTTAGTCCGAGTTCATGACTCTAGTGTTGAGATACCTCCTTTTCAGTCAGTTCCTATAGTAAGAGAGTTTCCAGAAGTTTTTCCTGATGATCTACCCAGAATTCCTCTTGAGAAAGAAATAGAGTTCGGCATAGATCTCGTTCCAGATACTCGTCATATCTCTATTCCGCCTTATAGAATGGCACCAGCAGAGTTGAAAGAGCAGTTGAAAGACTTCCTAGAAAAAGGTTTCATTTGACCGAGTGTCTCACCTTGGGGTGCTCCGGTCTTGTTTGTGAGAAAGAAAGATGGTTCCCTTACAATGTGTATAGATTATCGCCAGTTGAACAAGGTTACCATCAAGAATAAGTACCCTCTTCCGAGGATTGATGATCTTTTCGATCAGTTTCAGGGTGCCACTTGTTTTTCAAAAATTGACCTCAGATCAGGTTATCATCAATTAAGAGTAAGAGAATGTGATATTCCAAAGACAACATTCAAGACTAGATATGGTCATTATGAGTTTTTGGTCATGTCCTTTGGTTTGACCAATGCACCGGCAGCTTTCATGGACCTGATGAACAGAGTATTCAAACCTTATTTAGACATGTTTGTTATCGACTTCATTGATGACATACTAATCTATTCAAGGAATGAAGAAGATCATGCTAGCCATCTCAGAATAGTTCTTCAGACTTTGAAAGATAAGGAATTGTATGCCAAGTTCTCTAAGTGTGAGTTTTGGCTTGAGTCTATGGTATTCCTAGGCCATATTGTGTCCGGTGATAGAATTAAAGTTGATACTCAGAAAATTGAGGCAGTGCAGAATTGGCCTAGACCTACATCTCCAACTGATATTAGGAGTTTCTTGGGATTAGCTGGCTATTATAGAAGGTTTGTTGAGGGGTTCTCGTCTATTGCATCTCCTTTGACAAGGTTGACTCAGAAGACAGTGAAATATCAATGGTCTGAAGCTCGTGAGAAAAGCTTTCAGGAATTGAAAAAGAGGTTGATTACTGCTCCAGTTTTGACTCAAGGTTTTGTGGTGTATTGTGATGCATCTAGAGTTGGTTTGGGTTGTGTCTTAATGCAGAATGGCAAGGTTATAGCTTATGCCTCCAGACAGTTGAAAGTTCATGAGAAGAACTACCCAATCCATGACTTAGAGTTGGCTGCTGTGGTATTCGCTTTGAAGATATGGCGTCATTACTTGTATGGTGTTCATGTTGATGTATTTATTGATCACAAGAGTCTTCAATTTGTGTTCACTCAGAAAGAGCTTAATCTCATACAGAGGAGGTGGTTAGAATTGCTCAAAGATTATGACCTGAGTATTCTGTACCACCCAGGTAAGGCTAATGTTGTTGCTGATGCTTTAAGCAGGTTGTCTATGGGTAGCACCACCCATATTGAAGAAGGGAAGAGAGAGTTAGCAAAAGATGTGCACAGACTGGCACGCCTGGGAGTCAGACTTTTATATTCCGCAGAAGAAGGAATAGCGGTGACGAACGGGGCCGAGTCATCATTAATGTCAGAAGTGAAAGAGAAACAAGACCAAGATCCCATTTTGCTTGAGTTGAAGGCAACTGTTCAAAAGCAGAAAGTATTAGCTTTTGAACAAGGGGGAGATGGTGTGTTGAGATATCAAGGAAGATTGTGTGTACCTATGGTGGATGGACTCCAAAAGAGGATTATGGAGGAAGCTCACAGCTCCAGATATTCCATTTATCCGGGTTCCACCAAGATGTATCATGACTTGAGAGAAGTTTATTGGTGGAATGGCATGAAGAAGGGCATTGCTGAATTTGTTGCTAAGTGTCCAAATTGCCAGCAAGTGAAAGTTGAACACCAAAGGCACGGTGGTTTGGCTCAGAGGATAGAACTTCCAGAATGGAAGTGGGAGATGATCAATATGGATTTCATCACAGGGTTGCCAAGGTCTCGCAGACAACATGATTCTATTTGGGTGATTGTCGACAGAATGACAAAGTCAACCCATTTTCTACCAGTAAAGACTACCCTTTCAGCCGAAGATTATGCCAAGTTATATATTCAAGAGATAGGGAGACTTCATGGAGTCCCAGTCTCCATTATTTCAGATAGAGGTGCACAGTTTACTGCACAGTTCTGGAAATCTTTTCAGAAAGGCTTGGGTTCCAAGGTGAACTTGAGTACTGCCTTTCATCCTCAGACTGATGGGCAAGCAGAGCGCACTATTCAGACTTTAGAAGATATGTTGAGGGCTTGTGTAATCGATTTCAAAGGGAGTTGGGATGATCACCTACCTTTCATTGAGTTTGCCTACAACAGTTATCACTCTAGCATCCAGATGGCTCCATACGAAGCTCTTTATGGGAGAAGATGTAGATCTCCTGTTGGATGGTTTGAAGTTGGTGAAGCAGGGTTGATAGGACTAGATTTAGTTCACCAAGCTATGGAGAAAGTGAAAGTGATTCAAGAGAGGTTGAAAACGACACAGAGTCCTCAGAAATCCTACACCGATGTTAGGAGAAGGGCGTTAGAGTTCGAAGTAGATGACTGGGTATATTTGAAAGTTTCACCCATGAAGGGGGTTATGAGGTTTGGTAAGAAGGGGAAACTCAGTCCCCGGTATATTGGACATTATCGCATAGTCAAAAGGGTTGGCAATGTGGCTTATGAATTGGAGCTACCACAGGATTTAGCAGCGGTTCATCCGGTATTTCACATCTCCATGTTGAAGAAGTGCATAGGCGATCCTTCATTGATCCTACCAACTGAAAGTATTAGGATCAAGGATAGCTTATCTTATGAAGAGGTTCCGGTTCAGATTTTAGACCGCCAAGTTCGTCAGTTGGGAACGAAAGAGGTACCCTCAGTCAAGGTCCTTTGGAGGAACCAATTAGTTGAGGGAGCTACTTGGGAAGCCGAAGAGGACTTGAAGAAGAGATATCCATATCTCTTTGAATCCGGAGGAAATGCAGATTAAGGTACTAATTTCCTTCTTAGTGCTCTTTGAATTATAGTGAGCATGTTGTTGTTGTTGTTGCATTATTGCTTGTTGGGTGTTCGAGTGATATTACACCCTTGGCCTTTTAAGAGTTATCTCATTCGAGGATGAATGTTCCAAGGGGGAGATATTGTGACATCTTGCAAGTTGATAACTAGGAAGAAGCTTAAAAATTGGAAATTTTCATTTTTGGAACCATGCGCCAACATGGGACTTGACGGATCATTCTTTTTAGATGATCACGTAAGATTAAGCTGGTGGATCCACTAAGTAAAGTAAGGCCCTATATCACGGCAAGGTATAGGATGGTCCTTGGGCAACGTGAGGTAAAACGTTGTATCATCACTAGGGCTCATAGTGGTGGTTGTCGGTTAAAGAATCTCCCACAAAAGTTATGTTACTTTTATATAAGTAAAGTTGAGTTTGTTATTGTTTTATCATTAACGAGCTAAGTTGTTTACGTTGTTTTACAAGCTTTATATGTATTGCATATGTCTTATTGCTTTACATTTGAGTTCATTTATTCATGAGTCGAACAGAGCCAAGGTAAGTGTTCCTTTTTACTCTTTTCAAGCTTAAGTTGTTGTTTAGCTTTCCAGCTCGCATAATCGTACATTCAATGTAGTGATGCCAGTTGGCCTGCATCTTATGACGATGCAGACACAGGTACCCCGGATCAGCATCTAGCACGCCGTTGATCCAGCTGAGCACTCCAGAGTCAGTGGTGAGCCTCCTTGCTTTCCGGAGGACTCGGTTATGTTGTTCTCTTAGTTTTGTTTTATTAGGATGTTGCGGGGTCTGTCCCAACATCCATCTCAGTATTATAGAGGCGTCATAGATAGTCAGTCAGTTAGTATTGAGTCTCTCATCTACGTATATATGTAAATACTCTATTTTGAGACACGAGTTGCCTTTTTGGTCAGATTTTATCAGTTAAGTTGTTTTATAACCTTGCATTGCATTGAGTTATTCTGTTGAGTTAGGTTTCCGCTGAGTTAAGAAAGCCAGGCCAAGGGTTCGCCTGGGGCCAACAATGGTCTCCGGGTGCCGGTCCCGCCCAGGGTGAAGGCTCGGGGCGTGACAGATAGTAAACATTTGATCCTAATAAGTGGTATCAAAGTCAAGATCATTGTTCGATCACCAAGAACATCATGTTTCATCAGGCAGGTGTTGGGAGGAAGATTGTTGGGTAATACCAACATCTGGCTTATGGCAAGGCCCACGACTGGGCTTGGATGGCCCCGGATGGAGTTATGATAGAATGTGATGTGTACTTGGTCTTAGTTAATAAATAAAGTTGTGTCCATGTTATTAGCTAAAAAATTTGGCATGCTAGTAAACATTTGATCCTAACAAGCCATACAACAATTATTTGTATAGTTAGTGAACTTATCCACGGTAAAAGTAAAACACAATTTTGTATCACACTAAATAATTGATTGTAGTTTACCCACTATAATAGTAAAATAAGTAACTTTACATGTTATAACACAAACATCCATAAATATTTTTTGTCGTCACATTAAAGTAACTGAACTTTTCTATCAATGTGACTATGCAGAAAGAAATGATAGATGGTGCAAAGGAGATGGTGAGAGATGCAATTATTCGAAAGCTTAACATCAAGATTATATTATCTTCTTCAAACATATTACACATTGCAGAGTTGGGATGTTCTGTTGGACCAAATACTTTTAGCGCGATGCAATATATTGTAGAAGCTCTAAAGGACAAGTATTTATTATACCAAGACCAAGTCATAAATTTTACTAATAATATTCCTGAATTTCAAATATTTTT
>JAJOOF010011848.1:0-11152 GCA_029582545.1 Solanum lignicaule
CCCCTTGATTATGCTTATCGCTTATGGTCATTTTAATTGCTTCCGCGACCAAGGATGTGTAATGATACGCTATGAGGCTTGTTTGGGGTTCCTTCGGGTTCCCCATTCGCCGGTCACGTCTAGGCCCTAGGCTTGGGTCGTGACAGTTAACCCTTTTTAACCTTTTCCCAAGTTCGAGGTGTTACATGAACGATTAAATTTTTTAAGAGTAGAGTAGCGAGGTGTTATAGAATGATTCGGGTCTTAGTTTAAAATTTTATGGAGTGTTACAATATATCTCCCTTGGGATCATTCGTCCTAGAATGACGGGTGGACTGAGAATGGAAAGGAAAGAAGTTACTCTTACTATCTTTCTGACTTCTGAACTTGCCTACTAACATAGGCAGAACAAATTCATACTAAGAGTTTGGAACTGTCTATAGCACATAATTCAAGAACAATAATGTTTTGAACATAGTCAAGCTCTATCTGAAGTTATCTTACATGAAATAAAGGTATTTGGGCATGAAGTAAGAATAGGACTATTATGCCTTAAGCAATACAACTGCTAGCTTTCAAGCCTAGCAATACCTCTAAACCATGCCCTCATTTATGAATACTGCACCTCATTAGTTGCAACTCATAACTCCTATAAGGGTTTATGACTACTGTTACCATGGTCTAAGTTAAACTGTCTCAATGTGTTCAAGCCTAATATCTAAATCGCAAGATTCTAAACATGAGATATTTGTACTAATCTAAACCACAAGATTCATGTTTTATGCCTCTATAGGAAATCTCATCCCATGAATACTACTCCTTACCATTACATTCAACCAAACTTCGAGTCCTAGTCAGGAAGCATCTAATGCATCATCTATTCATCCATATGTAACAATACCACATTCAAGCCTAGTACTATACTCAATCAGTGGACTCCTATTAACCAATCCTTCTAAGAATTTCTCGTTCTCTCATCATCTCTATCAATTGAAATTTCATGCATTACTATTGGGAACTGACTAATTGCTCTTATTTAACTATTACTCATAGTAAAGAACCATCCTATTCCTCCTCCACATTATAACTTTAGATGGAATAAGAACACCACCACTACCGCAAAAAGAAATATCAACCACCTCTTCTTCTATTATTATTCAACTACTATCGACAACATCACTATCAAAAATGAGAAAGGATCACTGAGAGAGCTAGGGAGAAAGATTATAACTGTAATTCATTCAATACATTTGATATAAGAATATGCATTACATAACATTATGTTGCTAGCCATTGAGAGTAAATCATGAATTCACAAAATTCAGCATAGTATGAGACACGAGTTCTTTTATGAATAGGTTCATATCATAAGGCTAATTTCCATTACTTTATGGAGTAAGATTGAGATCATTGGGCGAAAGTCTTTGCCCCTCATTCTGGAAACTGAGTATAGATGTGGATTTGTCTGAAGTGTACGGGTGTAATTCATGAACACAATTCTAATATTAGAGACATCAACATGATGCTGTAATGGCTGAACTTTGACAAATACGCTATAGTATGACTGGATCGATATATCACTCTATCTCTTTCTAAACACATTACTATCTCATTCTCAACACTTGACTTTGTTACTCGTGTTATCATCTTTCCCTTAGGTCTGAAGCTGATACTTTAAAGTTGTGGGTCTATTCCATCATCTCTAAACTAGTCTATATTTTCTTTACTTATTAGGAAAAGGCTAATCTTATGGTTGTTGAACTCTCCATGTGCATGCACTAAGATTTCTTCTAAGGCTTCTTTCTGATATACTTCACTTAACTTCTTTCTACTTCTATTGAAGTCATTCTATAATCTTTACCCACATTGACTATATATGATCCCCTCGACCAAAGTATTAAGGGTAATAAATATTACTTACATCATCCTACCCCACATTGACAGCTTAACTATACTATCTAGGACAACATGAAAAAAGTCATAAACTTTATTAGAACCTTGTTTGACTACATATGATCTCGAGTACATCCCTTAGTGCTCTTGCTAATCTATTGACTTAGTCCTACTTCATTTATCTCATGTAAGGATAATAACATCACACTTGAACCATTCACATGCATTGCAACTAACAAATTAATTCTTCACCTACTTTATGTTAAATCTACGAGATCAGATCTCAAAACTAACATCATCACCCTCCTATTGTCATCTTTTTTTTCATGACACTCATTTCAAATTCAGGATTAGTGTTAGTACTAAACACATATATAAATATAATTTCTCACATATCATACTAACTTACAACTACAAGATAAAATTAAGAAACACTCGCTCACTAAGACCTCATGACAAGTAGTCAATCTTTATCTCTTAGTCTACGTACGTACAGTTTACCGTCACATTTCCTTTCACAACTTAAATACTATTTACCCATCCACTATACATCATTGCCAAATTATTTCTATAACCCTCTAAACATCATGGCTCTCCCTATAAAATCCTAAGCGTAGCTTTGATCTCTCACCTCATGAATACTTTCTCTTTTATTCAATACCTATACTTGGCCTTCACTAACATAATGTTACATTGACATAAACTCCCTTCTATTTAAAGTATACTCTAACTCATCCATACTAGTAACTCTTACTCTACCTTATATAATGAAACCTATACAAACTCATCACTTCTTAGTTTACCCATAAGAAAAAACTCGTCATTAATAACTTACTGGGTGGATGACTGCAACAACATAAATTACTTTGTCACTAACTCTCTTTCTTAGATTACTATACCTTAAATGTATTCTTCTAACTATGGTCACTTCTACTACTAGTGGCTCATAACATTGTAACACATACTATCTTTTAGGTGAAAATTATGACCCACGCATTTTAGAACACACTCTCCTCATTAGGGTCTCACCTGAATAAAATTAAGACAAGAGAATTTGGGAGTACATCTCACTTTTAGCTCGAACGCACGATTTATATGAATAAGGGTGCATTATTTCAAGTCAATACACTTAAGCTAACTCATGGACTTCTCTCAAGCCCGTGTGCAGTTTCATGACTTTCTGATGAATTTTGCTAAGAATAAATAATCAATAAGGATCTATACTTTTCTTTTCAATCACCTTGAGTATGAGAGGTAGTCGAATATATTTGAGAAATGCATGAGTTCGAATAAGTAACTTATTACACAATTCTATTGCACCATTTAGAGTATGAAAGAAGGGAAACTTTTCTGATATGTCTATAGTCCCTCATTTATAAAAGTGGGCCCCTCAAAACCATAAATTAGATCCCACTGACATGGCTTCATAGACACTTTAGAACACTTGAACTTTGTGCTTGATACCAAGTTTATTACTCTCCGAGCCTACACCCTTGACGTGGCTGGCACTCGAGAACTATTTTTGATCCCCAAATGAACCCTTCGCCTGACTACTTAACGGAAGACTCACTCAAGCAATAATAGGCTTAAAAAATAATTTGATCTCAAAATAAAACTGAACTCGAATATCGGAAAGTACTCATTGCAATAATTATAATAGTTTACAAAACATCTTTAAAGGAAAGAAAGCACTGAGAGACTCCTCGACTCTTTTTATCTATGAAGCCTCTACTATTAAAGAAGGATGTCGAGAGAAGACCCAAAACATCACAAAAACTACTAATTAGAAAGTAAATGTGAAGTCCTCTGGAATGCAAAGAGGTTCACCAAAAGCTAGCTGGAGTGTAGAGTGATCTCAATGAAGTATATTTCAATATACTACTATGTCATATAGCCAATAGCCAAAGTGAAAGAGCTCAATGAAAGGATTGCAATAGATAAAAACTAAACTCAAGCTGAATGTAAAAGAATTAAAGGAGTTAAATCATTTAAAGCTTTAGAAAAAATTTAGTCATCTTTGAACTCCGTATAATAAGTGATATATAAATATACACTTTAACTCTATCGGGAGATTCTCTAACCAACAACCATCACTATGAGCTACGCGATGATACAACATCTTGTGAATGCTACCAGAAATTTCCTATATCATTCTGGGATATAAAATACCTCAACTAAGTGGATCCACTAAGCTCTTCCTGAAGGCACTAAGGATTCATCTAAAAAGTATGATCATGTACCCATGTGGGCAAGACATGGTTTATGGGGGTTGTGAGTTTTCTGAACTCTCCCCCATATCGGTGCTCAATAATACTCCCAATAATAAATATACTTTTCCTCAAATGTATAAAAACATACTCTTTCTCTTGTTTCACATAATTACTCAAACTATCCTATTAAAGAGGTAACTTCTTTCAAATATCTCTGAAACTCATTGCTCAGTTAGAAAACAAAATTTCTCTTTGCTCAATGTAAAAATACATTCTGGGTTGAGATAATTATTCAAAAAGGACTTCTATAAGAGGCAACTGCTCTGTACTCAATCTTTCTGAAAAATCTTTCAACTTTTCTCAAAAAAAATATTCTCTTTCTTCATGTAAAAATGAAACATTTGGGAAAATACTTAATTCCCTTGTAATCTTTCTTAAATCTTGGTTAAGCTCTTTCTCAAACTCCTCTTTACTTTCTCAAAACTCAGTTTAAACAATTATGTTTTGTTTAAAAGATTCTCAATAAGAAATCAATGAATACTCAGAAAATATGGTTCATGTTGAATAATAGACATGAAGAATCAACTCAAGAATCTCAATGCAAGATATAACAACTCAATAATGAGGAAATATAATTCAATAATCAGTAACTCAAGAACTTAGAACTCAAATTAACTCAACTCAAGAATACTCAAATCTAAGGATAGAACCCTAGATTAATCTTTTACTGATTTGAAAGTAGATGTAGGGCGTGAGGATGAACTAGCCGAATACTGTGATAGCCTTACATACTTGGAAAAACGAAGTTCTTAGAGAATTTAACGAAACTCGAAGAAGGCTCGAAACCCTTGATTTTCTCCTCTTGGAACCTTGCTCTAAGGACTTGAAGTATTAATGAATATAAAAAATTTGATTAAAACTTTCTAAGCCCTTAACTAAGTGTAAAACATCGTGGCTTAGGCTTAGAATAGAGATTAAAATGACATAGTTTATGTACCAAACACATAGGGGAAAGATCAAGATGACCCCAATTTAAAAACTTATGAAGTGCCTTCAAAAAGAGGCTTTACGTATCGTTTTGGGCTCCACGGTCCTTTAAAAACATCACTAGCCATATAGCCATCCAGTAAACTTCTAGTGTCTAACAGGGCCTTAATTACTAAAACAGGCAGAACTTTTTGCTCCAAACTTGAAATGAGGCAAACTTGGTGGCCTCGAAAAGAGGACTCAAAGACCTTCAATTTGATAGGTTATGGGACAACTAATTCCTTATGTTCTGAGAGATATGGTTGTTTGAATTTGACCTTACACTTAAAGGCTGATGGGTGACCTGTACAGACCCTTAAACAGACCGTACAAGTCACCATAGACCATCTAGGGTCACGTCCATGTGACTGACCACTTGGCAGCGCTGGACAGTTGTGCACCTTTTCCTAAATGAACTGTAGTCCTTTTCACGAGTCGTTTAGGCTTCAGTGAAGGGTCTATGGTCTGCTTAGCGTTTTGGACATGCCTGTTAACCCTTTCTAACTTTTTTCCAAGTTTGAGGTGTTACACGAACGATTAAAATTTTTAAGAGTTGAGTTGCAAGGTGTTATAGAATTATTTGGGTCTTCGCTTAGAAATATTTGGGGTGTTACAAGGGGCTGCTAGGGGGGGGGGTGGTGGAGTAAGCATGAATTGAAAAAATATGTATATTTTTTAAAAACATTCAAAAACAAATTTTTAAATCTTTTGTGGAGGGAGTAGTGGTAGTCAAGGATTTTGGGGGGTGGGGTAAAAATTCAAAATTTTTAAAATTTGAACTATTTTTTAAAATAAAATTTTAAGTTGTTTATTTTTTTTAATGGGGAGGGTCGGGGTAGAGGGTGAGGTAAAAAAAAATTGTAATTTGAGCTTAGAGGAGTGTTTTGAAAAATATTTTCCTTAAACTTGAAATATATAAAAGGTCAAATAGACCGTTAAACGTTTCCCTAAATTTTATTTTGTCAATCCAACTCAATTTTGATCCATTTTAATTCTTCAACTTCAATTTTCATGTTCCATTTAGACACTTCTAAGTAATTTGCAAAGTGTGTGGATCACAGTTTCTCTAAGACGGTGAAAGTAAAAAAAAATATTTTTTTCTTTAAAAAGAAAAATTGACCCTTCAACTCTATTTTTAATGTACCATTTAAACACAAAATACTGATGTTATGAATTCTTTATTTTTATATATGCTCTTCAACTGCAATTTTGCATTTTTCAAATCAGCGTTCATCTGTTAGTATTCTAAAAAATTAAAAATTGATGGATGATCATTGATTTTTTTAAAAAGGAACAATTTCTTTTTGAGAGTTTCTCTATATTTTTGCGTGAAAAATAACCGACGAAAGTGTGTCGATTTTCTTTCTTAAAAAATCAATGACAACCCAATGAAGTTTGTCGTGTTTTAGTATTTTTTTATGTTACGCACCGAACCTACACCCTAGATGCGACTGGCAATCGAGAACCATTGTTGGTTCCCAAGCGAACCCTTGGCCTGGCTCAATATTCATGGGAAGACTTTCTCAACATCACATGAACTCAAAAGTAAATGGTTTTCTAAAAACAGTCTCAAAATAAATAGATCAGAATATTTTAAAAAAAACATTCAAATGGCCAAAAGAGACAACTCAAGTCTAGAACATTAGCAATTGAAAATGAAACAGACTTCTCAAAACTCTACTGTCTATGAAGCCTCTAACAATATTATGATGGATGTCGGGACAAGACCCTTGATCATCCTAACAAACTGAAAATGAAATCAAAGTGTGGAGCCCTCTGAAAAGCAAGGAGGCTCACCAATCAAACTCTGCGACTGCAAGTGGTATCAACGGAGCGCTTGTTGATGACCCTGGTTACCTATATCTGCATTATGAAAGATGCAGGCCAAATGACGTCAGTACATGGAATGTACGAGCATGCAAGGGGAACTCTAAAGCACTAACATAAGCTTGATCTGATACAAAGAAAGAACATACTTACATCATTTCAGCTCAACTTAACTCAAAGATACTCAAGGATACTCAAACTTAGAAATACTGAACTCAGTTCAAGAATACTCAACTCATTATAAAGAAACAATAAAAAGTGCAGTATAAAAAAATCTTTTAATAACTCAAAGTATTTAAAAATACAATAATAACTCTTTACTCTTATTTGGGAGATTCTCTAACCGACAACCATCACTATGAGCTACGTGATGATACAACGTCTCGCCCACGCTACCAGAACGGTCCTATACCTTGCCGGAGTGTAAGACATCCTTAACTAAGTGTATCCACTAAGCTATGCTTAAAAAGCAATAAGGAATCATCTAAAAAGTATGATCCTTTCTACCCACATTAGCTACATGGTTTATGAGGAATTTGAGTTGTTCGAACTCGTCCCCATATCGGTGCTCAATACTACTTCCAATAATATAGCTCAGATCATATGTTTAAAAAAATTTCCTCATCCTCAAACTTTGAGATTATTACTCAAAAGTTTCTCTTAAAAGAGATTATACTCAAAAACTCCTCATAATCTCATTTGGAAATCGATGTTTTCCTCTCATTTTAAATGTAAACACATTTACTCTTGGGAATACTTAGTTTCCATATATTCATTTTGAAAAGTGAAACTCAACTCTCCTCATCCTCATACTCAAGTACTCAAGTCTTAAAACAAGTTTTAAAAGTTTGTAAAAGACTTCTAAAAAATGACTCAAAGGACACCCTAGAACTTTACTCTTAACTCTATCTTGAATTTGAAATGTAAATTCCAGAATTATGATTAGGATATAGGGTCTCTAAATGATCAGATGGGGTTTAGATAGTTGATAATAAGAAATGAGCGAAGACACAGACTGGGAGCATGAGCGTGACGCAGAGAAGAATTAAAATATTTGTTCACGAAATAATTTTTGAAACAGTGGAGTCCGTATCCTCTTCCCAACGCGGAGAGGGAGGTAATTTTCTGGAGACTGGATTTTAAAGCATCTCCGAGATGCGGACCTGGGCGCGTATTTTTGCCCAATCTTTTCTTTCTCTCCCTAACTCGATTCAACTCATACTCATTTCAGAATCTAAGGTAAAAAAATCAAGAATTCTTATAACCCAGAATAATCTCAGGGAAACCCACACAAGGAACTATCAATTTACTCAACTCATTCGCAAACCCTTGCCTCAAGAACTCAAAACAACACTCTATTACTAATTAAATTAATGAACCTTTCAAGAACTCAACAATTCAACATCAAGAATAAATTCATGGGTAAATGATTACATTATTGGCATGAGGGCAAACAAACCCAACACTATGGAAGCTTACATACCTCAAAGGAATCAAATCCTTGACGAAAATCCTCAAACTCGATGAGCGCTTGAAGCTTCCTCCCTTTTTCTCCTCTTGAACTTAGCCCTAAGTTCTTGAACGTTTTTAAAGTTTAGTGTAATCTGATTCTAATCAGCTTTGACCCTTAATTAGGTGAAAAACATGCTTAAGACTAATGGGGTAGGGAAAATGTCACGACCCAAGCCTACACCCTGGATGTGGCCGGCACTCGAGAACCATTTCTGGTCCCCAAGCGAACCCTCATCCTAGCTGACTACAAGCGGAAGATGAACTCAAGCATACAAAGCTTAAAACTGAATAAACTTCATTGAACTCAATTACAAATCTTTAACTTAAATGAATAACTCTGAATAAAAATAATATATTCAACTCGCGATAAAATAGGCAACTTAAGTCTTAAATTTTTTTTAAAAATAAATGAATAGACTTCTGAAACTCTACTGTCTATCTATGAAGCCTCTAACCGACAAAGATGAAAGTCGGGACAAGACCCACGACATCCTAACAACTGATATAACTAAAAGTACAAGTGGAACCCTCCGGAATCAAAGAGGCTCACCATAGCTAACTTGAACTGCATGTGGTATCAACGAAGTGCATGTTGATGATCCTGAGTACCTGTATCTGCATTATGAAATGATGCAGGCCAAATGGCCTAGTACATGGAATGTACGAGCATGTAAGGGAAATTCTAAAGCATAAATATAGGCTTGAACTTGATAAAAAGAAACATACTTACCTCTTCTCAACTCACTCAACTAAACTCAACTCAAGAATAGGATAATCAACTCAACGGTACTCAACTCAAGATACTCAACTTAAGATAAAGCAACATTAAAAGGTGCGATATATGGAATGCTCTAAAAACAATAGATAGGAACTTAATGTATTGAAGAATACAATAATAACTCAGTTTGTATATAAAAATACAACATAACTCTGTGGGAGTTTCTCTAACCGACAACCATCACATAGAGCTATGTGATGATACAACGTCTCACCCACGCTGCCAGAATTGTCCTATACCTTGCTGGGGTATAGAACCTCTCAACTAAGTGGATCTACTAGTCTATGCTAAAAAGAACTAAGGAATCATCTAAAGAGTATGACCCTTTCTACCCACGTTGGCTATATGGTTTATGGGGGTCGTGAGTTGTTTGAACTCTCCCCCATATCGATGCTCAATACTACTCCCAAAATATAACTAGCTCATATGTTTAAAAACATATCTCTTTCTCTGTTTTGAGATTATTACTCAAAAATATTTCTCTTAAAAGAGATGGTACTCAAACTACTCAAAACTCTTTTGGAAACCTCAGTTTCCCCTCATCTTAAATGTAAAAACATTTACTCTTGGGAACAGTTAGTTCCTATATATCATTTTAAACAAAATGAACACATCTCTACTCTTCCTCCACTCAATGCTCAAGTATTTAAAACAAGTTTTAAAACAATTTGTAAAAAAACTTCTTAAAATAGGGTTCATGCTGAATTATGGACGTGAACGACTCAATTCAATGTTTTCAATAACCATGCATAGAACTCAATACTTGGGTTCATGCCGAATTATGGGCATGACCTACTTAACTCTAGGACTCAATGATACCTCTCATCTCAGGACTACTCGACTCATAGGGTTCATGAGGAATTATGGGCATGAACTACTCAACTCAAAGACCTTTATGGGTAACGTGTAGTATCCCCATGATTAGGAATATAATCCCAAAATGATTAGGAACTCAATACTCAAGACTTAGAACTTGAAGATACTACCGCTCTCAAAGATACTCAACTGATGGAGTTCATGTGGAATTTATGGGCATGAACGACTCCACTTAAGGGTATAAATAACAATATGGAACTCATGTATACGAATCTTCTCATTCTCATACTTACTTCCTCAAAACTTAGCTCGAATCAACAGTTTATCTCAAAGGATTCACAATTGAACTCAAAGACTTTCTTGAAGTCTACTCTTAAATCTCTCTAGAATATGAATTATGAATTAAAGAATCATGGTTCATGATATGAAGGATCTCGTAATTATAACGTAGACTCATGAATACATTCTCCTCATTCTCATACTTATTTGCTCGAATCTTGAAACAAGTTATTAGAAATTTTAGAAGACTCCTCAAAAATATTCAAAGGGACTTTGCTTAAAATGTTCAAAAGAACTCACAAGACTTAACTCTTAACTCTTCCTCGAATTTGAATTATGAATTTAAGGTTGTAATTCATGCTATGAATGATTTCTAGGTGTTTAGAAGTAGTTTAGAGTGTTTAGAATTGATAGGGCTTGAAGGTTCCCTTTTAAAGGACTCAGACGGGCAAAAACGACGGAGAAGGGGTGGGGGCAGGCGACCCAGGCACACTGAGTGGGGCAAGGCGCTAGCCCTCTACCTATAGAGGTGTGGTTGGGGAGTAGTGGCTGGCGTGGGGCCTGGCCAGAAAACCTCAACGACTTTCTTTGCTCGTTTTCTCACCCTAACTTGCCTAGAATCCAAAAGTTTCTTCTCCAATCACTTAGATTCGAATACCCAACCTAAGTACACACTAAACTATTCAAAACAACCCTCAAATCCCAAGGATTTATCTCAAGAATTCATCAAAACCCCAACAAAACAAGATTTAGAATGAAACTTCAAGAACACTTATCAAGAACTTAAATCTTTCAATCTTTATGGATGAATTTGAATATGAAAATCATGTTT
>JAJOOF010011849.1:0-23522 GCA_029582545.1 Solanum lignicaule
CATTTGATTTTACTATCATTTTAGGTGTATTTTGTTATTTCTTGATGTGTGGCTAAAACCCCCCATTCTTGGGGTGTGATTTAGCAAATATGTGTTGATATTATTGTTGGGTCTTGCTTGCTGATAGGTTAGATGTAGTTTAATGGTAATTTCACCTAGTGGTTGTGGTTTAATCTAAAGGGTTTGTAGTTGCAAAAACAAAGCCACTCATGTGTTTTCGGTTTACCCGAGAGGGAGGTCGTGAAACCAAGACCACTAGATTGATGGCCTAAGGAGTGGGTCGACATGATGTTTAGCCTGAGAGGGTGAGTCCTAGTCCCATATCCTAACACTCATCTCGAGAGAGTGAGTGGGGTAAGGCGTAGGCTGGTCTTCATGCAGAAAATAGGTGTCCGAGAGAAACAAATTTGAAACGAGGTAAGTTGCTCGAGAGGGAACTTATTTCCATTTGAGGCTTAGTCTAGTCACTATTATCTTACAAATATCTTATCAAAAGCATGTACCCAACCATTTATCTCAACTTGTATTGCAGTCACACCCCAAGAACATTTCCCAAAACTTGATTTTCTTGTTAATTTTTACTATTTTTACTAATTGTGACAAAACCCCCAAATCGTTATTTTGACACTTTATGTTTCCCCCTTTTATTTACTATGTGTTTACTCATGAATATCTTTAGCTACGACTAGTTAGAGCTAAATTCTTTTTTTCTATCAATTCTCAAAACCACTCCCTTGGGACACGACCCCAACCTTTAGTTGAGTTACTATACTATCAACGATCGTAGATACTCATACCGTAGGTTAGTGTCGTTGGTCATGATAAGCATCAAAATGGCGCCGCTGCCGGGGAGTGGTGTTATTTGAGAATTTTAAATTAGTAGAATTTTTGTTCTTCTTAGTTGTAGTTCACTAATTTAATTTTTAGTTTTGTAATGTTGATTGTGTAAACATTTCAAAAAACATGAGTGTTAACGGTAGTAGCGGGAACCAAGTAGGCTATCAGGAAGACATTGGTAACCTCAATGATGTGGAGGTATCGGAGCCATCCGTCTACCTCTAGCAGAGGGAAATGCGGTGTTCCACATAACAAGCACCATGTTGCAACTTTTGCAACTAAAAGGACTTTTCAGTGGATTGTCTCATGAAGACCCACATGAACATCTTCGAAACTTCGTGGATGTGTGTGGACCTTTCTCGTTCAAGAACATCTCTCAGAAATCAGTTCGATTAAGACTATTCCCTGTATTATTGATGGAGGAAGATTGCAAGTGGCTAGCCGAATTACCACGAAATTCAATCACTTCATGGGAGGAGCTGGTCACCACATTTAATGTGCGATTTTTCCCTCTATTGAAGATGATGACTATTCAGGATAACATCCAAAGCTTCAAGCGTCTGAATGGAGAGCCTCTTCACGAAACTTGGCGTCGGTTTAAGAAATTGGTGCTACAATGCCCGACCCATGGTCTACCTGATAATGTGCTCCTTCAATACTTCTACTGTAGTCTAGACTCATTGAACAAAGGTGTAGCTGACCAACTCTCGCCCGGAGGCTTAATGCAGCAACCATACGTAGTAGCATCTAAACTTCTCGATGGGATGACACTCGCGAAGACCAGGTCTCACCGGTCACATTTCAGCTATCCAAGGACCAGGTTGAAAAATATAATGAGAAAGACCAAAACATGGCCAAGATCATGATGTAGCATGACATCTTATCTAAAAATGTCATGGGGGTTGGTGCCCATGGTGTCAATGTTGTAAGAGTCGGGGGTGCGAATCCTGAGGAGATAAATTTTGAAGCCATGTATGACGAGGAAGTAAATTTCCTAGCTAACCAAAGCGGAGGCTACCGTTCAAATTACCTAAGGCAGGGTGGTAATCAAGGATGGGTTAGAGACGAAGGCTGGAAAGATCGAGATCGTGAATGGAGGGACCATAATCAAAATTGGAAGAATGGGGAGAAGGATAGACATGTGCCTCCCCACAAGCGTCAGAAGCCCAAGGATTCAGAAGGTGGTAGGTCTGAGGATATGCTCTCGCGTATCCTAAACAAAGTTGAAGGGTCAGACAAAATGCTAAAGGGTATGAAAGAAGATGTGTCTACCCTTAGCTAAACTGTCACCTCTCATTCAAGTTCAATCAAACAGTTAAAGACCCAAATAGGTCATATCTCGTCTCATCTCAATCCGAGACAACAAAGGGGTTTGCCTAGTGACACTATGGCTAACCCAAAGAGTGAGGTCTAAAGGTTAACTTGCGTCGTGACGCGACGTTAACTAAAGCGCTGTTTGGGAGGCAACCCAAAACCATTTACTCATTTTTTTATTTAGCTTAATAAAATAATAGTGTGCTGTTTGTACAGATTGAGTAAGGAAAGTGCTTGAAATGATGTATAGAGGCGAGCAATAATTCAGTTTGGCGGATCGCCGATGAGTTTGGCGCACCCAACCATTCCTACCATTTGACACAATCCATCTTAAAGGTTAAGTTTGTAAAACTCTGCGGGGTATGAATTTTGTCGGCGCATCGCCAATACAATTGGCGATCTTGATCAAGGCCACCATTGCATTGCTCACCTGAACTGAAAAATCTGTGATATTCGGTGAGGACATTAGATATTCGGCGTTTCACCGAGTGATTGAACGAGATCAACTGACATCGCTGAATGAGCAGAAACTGGACGGTCACAAGCCACATGTTTAAAAGTTCCATTTCATTCACTTTCTTTCACTTTGTCCCTTTTCACAAACTGACACTCACACTTTAGTAGTATATTTCTCGCACTTTTAGAGTATTTTACGTGTCAAATTGTGCTCGAATTAGGATCATATTCCGGCCTAGCAAACCAATACTATCTAATTCTGCATCAAAGGTTGGTAATCAAACTCCTCAGTTATTTGATCAGACTTTTAACTCATTTGCATAATCACTGACAGTAGAAAATCTCTGTGGAGTTTCTGAGTCACTAGGATTGTATGTATTATCGATTAAGAGTTGATATTCTCTACATGATTTGAGGGACTACCACTTAGCATTGCTTTGAAGTGGACTGTTAAGCGGTGAGAATATAAGTTTCTTTGGGTTTTCATTGAAATCGAGTTATATAAGCGTAAGTTGCACTATCTGGGGTTGCGGGCTGAAATTTGAAAGGATAGGTTGAAAATAGACACATTGAGCTGATCGAAGAGATGAACATAATTCATTGAACTGCTCGGCGGTTTGCCTAACTTCCCCATTCCGCCTTTAACTGAATACTTTATGTATTAATCAATCTCTGACTTTCGGCGGTCAATTTAAATCACAAAATATATTTGGCGACTCGCCGAAAGATCCCTTGCTCGCCCTTTGTCTGCGCCTTTGTATCAGCTGTACATCACTTTCAATGATTGGCCTAACAGGATAAGTACTTCGCCAACTAGCTTGGCAAAGCGATTCCACACCTAGAATCACCCTTTCTCTCCAGTTTGAAGTGCTATCTAACTTATCCTTGAAGTTTTTGCAGTAATGGCTAGATCAAAAGTCGCAGGGAGAAATGATCCACCTAAGCACATAAGAGCACGAGAGCTCAAGAAAGAAGAAAAGAAAGTAGAGCTAGCTAGACAAAGGAAATATACCAATGAAGCTAGAGCAAAGAGATGAATTTCCATCGACTCTAATGTGCCTTCATGGGCTCGAAGTTTTGTTAATGCAATACAGGCCTTCAGAGCAGATCAGGAGATAGATCTGATGATTACAGCTAATCTTGCTGCAGTGGCCAAGGTTGAGGCAAACAATACTCCAGATATTGATGCCCAGACAGATGAAGCGACCTATTATCCAGGATCACCTCTTTACCTCTTGCTCTGTCTTATTATATTTTCTACTTTTGGATTCCTATTACTTGCATTTGAGGACAAATGATCTTATTTGTGGTGCGGTGAGGCTCACCTTTTTTGTGTGCTTGTTTCAGATATTTGTGTTTTGTATACATTTGGGTTTTCTGTTTATAATTGTGTACAAAACTGCTTTTGCGATTGTTTGAGCTTATGGATCTCTATTGGGTTTAATTGCAAAATGGTTTTGACCATTCCGCAAAAAATTTCGCACATTTTTGCCACCCCTCGTGAGTTGAATGTGGCTGTTGTTTTGCAAAAAAAAATTTCATTCTCGATTTCGATCAATACCGATGACTTGAATATTGCTCTCAATTGAACGAACATGAATGTATGGCTATGACGAGGCCAAAAGAAGTTGCATAGACAATATGTGAACTCTTTGCATCTCGTTGTGATTAGCCATTTATCGAATTGATTCTCTTGTAATGACCATTGCACACTAGCGAAAATGTGTAGTCTTGTTTGACTTAAGTGTCGATGCCTTGTGTGATTAGCTTGCTTTGAACCATGTATGAATAAACCTAGAATTTGCCCTGTTAGTCTGATTGATTTAGAAAGGTGTCCTCTTGATATGATCTTAGGCAACTTTAAAGAGTGTGAGCCAAATTTGACATATACCTCTTTTGTGGACTACTCGTGAGTGTGTGAAGCTCTTTTTGAACACCCTTTGAGCCTTACCTTTCTTTAGAAGAACCTTGATGAACCCTAGACCTCACTTGACCCACTACTTATAATCCTCTTAATTTGTGGTTTAGTGAATAAGCAACTTAGGCCAAAATCCTAAGTTGGGGGTGTGGTGAAAAGGAAAAAGAGAAGTCAAGAAGTGCAGGAAAAGTCCCCCTTAACCCATGGTGTTGCAGAACAGTGGAAACCCCTTCAATTCAAAAGAATAAAATAAAATAAAATAATATTAAAAAATATAAAAATAAAATAAGGTACGAAGGAAATTGGGTTTCCAAGCAATCCAAAAAGGTGAATAAATAGGTGACTTAGAAGCACTAGAAAAAGAATCAATAAAGGAAAAGAAGGGAATTCCCTGAGAATACCACATCCCACGAGGAGGGAGCCACTGAGCCTAAATGACCATACCTTTTCCCTTATCCCCATTACAAGCCTTAGAAAGACCTTTTTTATCTTGAGTAAGCCGAATTAAAAGTCGATTGAAAAATAAAGGCAAACCTATGGGTAAAAACATGCATTGTGTTCCTCTTTTTTAGTGTGAGCATTGCATCTGATTCCTGATCCTGAATTGATTAACCTCTGTGTGTGAATATGGAATCATTCTTCATGTGAGGGCATTTAGATACTTTTTGTCGAGCCTGAACTTGCACAAGTAGCAAGTATTGCGAGCACGAGAATCTCTGGTAATGGTGTGTCACAACTTGAATCTTTGAGTACACAGTTGATCTTTGCATAAGTAATTTGAATCTTGTTGTGTATGTTCATGATTGAGTGTTGTGTAGCACTGCTTGAGACACCCTTTTTGAATGGCTGAACTTAAGTTTGCTTGAGGACAAGCAAAAGTTTAAGTTGGGTGTGTTGATGAGTCCATAATTAAATTGGACTAATTTAGGGCTTTATTTTGATATGAATAGTGTCCTCGAATGCTTATTTTGTCTAAATATCTGATGAAAACTCTTAAGTTTCAGGTATTTGAAGTTTTACTGAAAACATGTACACTTAGGCGGAAAAAGGAACAACAAGGCTGAAAAGAACGACGAAGCTGAAACCCGAGCATCGCCAAGCACACTTGGTGATTCACCGAAGGGATTACCCCGCCCTTTGTTCCAGTAAGCGAAGCCCTGAAGGAGAAGGATCAAAAAGGCGATGAAAGGAGAAGTCGGCGCTTCGCCGAATAGTTCTGCAAAGCAGTACTATACCGCCCAATGGTCTAGAACGTGAAGGTGCTGAAGGCAAGCACAAAACAGCGATGAGACAGACGAAGGGCTAGTTGCCGAAGTCATTCGGCGACATCAACTAACTTCGCCGAAAGATCCGGCAGCGCAATTTTCTGAAGTCTATAAATACTGAAATTATTATTATTTTTAAGAGTCAAACTTTTATTTTAATTTCCAGAATAGAATAATACTTTTTAGATATTTTCTCTCAAGTTTGGAAAGGGTTTTTGGGAACTTGAAGAAATGAGTTCATCTTCTCCTAGTTGGAAGTGGGTCTGCCTTATTCTTCTTCCTGTGCTTAAATTAAGGTTTAATTTCTTATACCCATTTTATTTTACTATCATTTTAGGTGTATTTTGTTATTTCTTGATGTGTGGCTAAAAACCCCCATTATTGGGGTGTGATTTAGCAATATTTGTTGATATTATTGTTGGGTCTTGCTTGCTGAGAGGTTAGATGTAGTTTAATGGTAATTTCACCTAGTGGTTGTGGTTTAATCTAAAGGGTTTGTAGTTGCAAATACAAAGCCACTCATGTGTCTTCGGCTCGGTTGAGAGCGAGGTCGCGAAACCAAGACTACTAGACTTGTGGCCTAAGGAGTGGTTTGACATGAGGTTCAGCGCGAGAGGGTGAACCCTAGTCCCATATCCTAACACTCAGCTAGAATGAGTGAGTGGGGTAAGGCGTAGGCTGGTCTTCATGTGGCAAATGGGTGTCCGAGAGGAACGCATTTGAAACGGGGTAAGTTCCCCGAGAGGGAACTTATTTCCATTTAAAGCTTAGCCTAGTCACTAATATCTTACAAATTTCTTATCAAAAGCATGTACCCAACTATTTATCTCAACTTGTATTGCGGTCACACTGCAAGAACATTTCCCCAAAGTTGATTTTCTTGTTAATTTTTGCTATTTTTACTAATTGTGACAAAACCCCCAAATCGTTATTTAACACTTTTGTGTCACCCCCTTTTATTTACTAGGTTTTTACTCGTTAATATCTTTAGCTACGACTAGTTAGAGCTAAATTTTATTTTTCTATCAATTCTCAAAACCACTCCCTTGGGACACGACCCCAACTTTTAGTTGGGTTACTATACTATCGACGATCGTAGACACTCATATGGTAGGTTAGTGTCGTTGGTCACGATAAGCATCAACACTCCACCTTGTTTTTGACATTGTATGCATTTCTTAACAAATTCATGAGCATATTTATAAAGGGATGACCAGTAGTAACCACTTTGAAGAATTTTAGCGGTTGTACGCACACTGCTATGATGACCACAAATTGGTGAATCATGACATGTATGGAGAATTTTATTGAAGTCATCTTCAGGCACACATCTCCTAATGATATGATCTACACATTCTCTGTATAAGTATGGTTTATCCCTAAAGTATTTCTTGACATCGAACATGAACCTCTTTTGTTGATAAAAGTTCAGTTCTTCCGGTATCAATCCACACATTACATAGTTAGCAAGATCAGCATACCAAGGAGTTTGTGTTAGAGTGACCGTGAATACCTGTTCATCAAGAAAGGAGTCAGTTATCTCTACCTCCAGCTCGTTATTCTCCTTGCCTTCTAACCTGGATAGATGGTCAGCCACCTGATTTTCACAACCTCTTATATCTTTGACTTCAAACACAAACTCTTGCAACAATAGCACCAACCTTATCAATCTTGGCTTGGCATCTTTATTTTCCATCAAATAACGCAGAGCTGCGTGATCAGTGTGAATAACCACTTTGGTGCCTAGCAAGTATGCCCGAAATTTCTTAAAGGCATATACCACCGCAAGCAATTCTTGCTTTGTAACTGTGTAGTTACGCTGAGCAACATTCATGGTTTTGCTTGCGTAGTAAATGGGATGCAATAGCTTGTTGCGTTTTTCCCCAACACGAAACCTAATGTCATACCACTTGCATCACATATCACTTCGAAGGGTGCCGACCAATCCAGACTAATAATAACTAGGGTGGAGATCAATTTTTCTTTCAAGCACCTAAAGGCTAACATAAATGCATCATCAAAGTTGAATTTTACCTCTTTATCCAAAAGCTTGCACAAAGGGTTTGCAATTTATGAAAAGTCTTTGATGAACCTCTGTTAAAAACCCGCATGCCCCAAGAAACTACGAATACCTTTCACCGAGATTGGTGGTCGTAGCTTCTCAATTACTTCGATCTTTGCTTGATCAACTTCCAGCCCTTTTTGTGATACTTTGTGACCAAGAACTATACCTTCGCTAACCATGAGTGGCATTTCTCCCAATTTAGGACCAAATTTGTTTCCACAGATCTTTGAAGGACCTGCCCCAAGTGTGCCAAACATGCTTCAAAAGTATCACCCACAACTAAGAAGTCATCCATAAAGACTTCCATTGAATCTTCTACCATATCAGCGAAAATAGATAGCATGCAACGTTGAAACGTTGCAGGATCATTACACAACCCGAACGACATTCTTTTGAAAGTAAAAGTTCCATATGGACAAGTTAAAGTGGTTTTCTCTTGGTGTTTCAGAGTAATAGAGATTTAATTATATCCAGAATACCTATCCAAACGACAATACCATCCTCTCTCTGAAAGCCAATCAAGCATCTGATCCATAAAAGGCATGGGAAAGTGATCTTTTTCGGTCAAAGAGTTTAACTTCTGGTAATCCATGCCTACTCTCCATCCGGTTACCGGTCTCATACAAACAAGCTTCCCGTTTTCATTTGGGACTATTGTGATGCCTCCCTTTTTTGGTACACATTGTACCTGACTCACCCATTTGCTATCCGTAATCGGGTAAATCAGACCTGCATCTAACCACTTTATTATCTCCTTTTTGACCACCTCCTGCATTGGTGGGTTTAATATTCTTTGATGTTCGACACTCGATTTACATTCTCTATCAAGTTGAATTTTGTGAGTGCAAATACCGAGTGGAATGCCCACGATGTCAGCGATAGTCCATCCAATAGCTTTGATGTATCTTCTTAACACTTCAAGGAGCAACTTTACTTGCCATTCAAGCAAGTCAGGTGAAATTATTACGCATAAGGTGTTATTTTCCCCCAAGAATGCATATCGAAGATGAGCGGGGAGCACTTTCAACTGAGGCTTTGGTGGTTCCTCCGTTGATGGCTTGGTGGGAGGAGTTTCTTAATTTTTTAGATCAATATCCAGCTTTAATGGATTCCTTGCACATTCCCTCAAACCCGAAAGAGTAGATACAACCTCATCGTAACCTTGGATTTCGGACTGATCATAGTTTGCAATCACAACCTCAAGTGGCTCACTCATACACATCAAATGGCTCACACTAGCCACTGCTTCATCAGTTTTATCAATAGTCGAAACCACGTGAATATCGCTTGGGTGTTTCATTGACTTACACACATTAAAAGTGACTTCATATTTGTTCACCCGAAATTTCAATTCTCCGCTTTCAACATCTACTAACACTCTCTTGGTTGTTAAAAATGGTCTTCCCAAAATTATGGGAATTTCAGCATCAATCTTTCAATCAAGGATGACAAAATCAGTTGGAAAGATAAAACATTTCAACTTTACCAAGATATCAGGGAGTATACTCACGGGGTGCTTGATCGATCGGTCTACAATTAGAATCCTCATTGTTGTGGATTTTGGTTCACCCAACCCAAGTTTCTTATAGATTGCGTACGACATTAGATTTATACTTGTCCTGAAATCACATAGAGCTTTGGTAAATTGGAGCATACCGATAGTGCAAGGAATAGTGAAGGCTCCGGGATCTTTTTTCTTTTTAATCATCTCATTAGTCATAATCGCACTACAACTATGAGAGCCTTCAATTCTTCCAAAGTCCAAGCTTCTTTTCATTGTGACTAACTCTTTCATGAACTTGGCATAACCCAGCATCTCCAATAATTCTTCCACTAGTGAAAGATTAATCGATATGTCTTGAACACCGATAATAACTTTTTAAGCTTCTCATCCTCATTTTTCTTCTTGAGGCGTTGGGTAAATGGAGGAGTTATTTTGGGGAGAAGTTGCACCAATTTTGGGACTGAGGTGCTTTCCTCTACATCTTTTTGTAACTCTTTGGCTAAGCTTTGTTGGATGGGGATCTCTTCTTCCTCAATACCTTTTTCTTCTTCATGATCTTATGCTTCATCATTACTCTTCATATCACCTACAACTACCTTCCCACTTCAAGTAACCACAACCAGATTTCTATCAACATCATCCATCAAAGTTGTTATGTGCACAGTTTCGCCTTCCCCCATTATTTTTGTCCCAATTGTGCTGAAAGTTGACTCAGTTGGCCTTCAAGTATCTTGATGCATCAGCGTGAGAGTTCACTCGATTGTTTAATGACGAGAAGTCGGCTTTCATCCCTTTTAACAAGTCATTTCAGCCCTCAACTTTGTCAAGGATGCGAGACAACAAATCATCCACTCGGAGACTACTTGCACTACCGTTTGACTTTGGGCTGTCACTCGATTGTGTGTGATCCTCTTCATGATCATCTTCTATTTTCCAATTGTCACTTTGTTCGGCACATTCTTAGTAGTATCTTCTCCACTCTTCTTCTTTGTTAGAGTTCCAACCTTGATTCCCACCCCACTACAAGTAGTGTGGGTGGAAACCCCTTGTCAACTCTGTGAAATTTCCTACCCTTATTCTCCCCCGACCTTAAGTAGGTCAAGGAAGAACCCTCCTCAACTCTAAACACTCCCCTTTCTCATTTGGGTTTGTCCAAATTTTCTCGTACTTGTTTTTGTAGCAGCTCCATTGGGGATAACATTTTGTTGATGTTATCGTCCCTTTCTCTTTCTATATCAAGCTGTTCTTGAGTCATCCTAAAGCAAAAAGGTGAAACTTGATCTTCTAGAGTGTACCATGATTGATTTATTTTCGTCATATCTTCAAGAAGAATGTAGCCACCTCAAATGATTGCAACATTATTCCACATCGAACCAATTTATTAGCTACTCCTTTATTTACCGAATCAACACTTTGATAGAAGTATTGTAGCAACACATTATTTGGAAGTTCGTGAGTCGGACATTAAAGCAGTAGTTTCTTAAACCTCAACCACGTTTAGTGGATGGGTTCACCTTCCAATCGCTTGAAACCTTGAATGTTGTCTCTGAGTTTCATCATCCTCGACGGGGAAAGAACCGCACATTGAATGACATGGTAAGCTCATCCAATGATGTGATGGAATTTTTCGTTAACTTAGCCATCCATTTGCTTGATTCTTGTGATACATTCTTGAATGAGAACGGACCACAAACATCTATGAAATTCCACATATACTCATGTGGGTCTTCATGCATCAACCCTCCATAGAGTCCCTTCATTTGAAGGAGACTGAGAGTTGTACTAGTAACATGGAATATATCATTCTGTACGGTTGACACATTACACCACTTCCACCCAATTAGATTGGATTATGCACACTATTAAGATCATCAATATGACCTTGGTGTCCCTCTTGGCTACCGTTAATCTTTGTTTCACTCATTTCCTATTTTGTTCAACACAACCAACACAAACACAAACACAAAACAAATCAAATCGATTCAACTACATCCAACAAAATCACAGATTAAACTTCGATAGGAGAATTCTAAACAACACCATTCCCAGGAAGAGGCACTATTTTGATTAACGTATCAACTACACCTCATCCGATACTAGGTGTAGACGATCGTTAAGCAGTATAAACCCAACAAAAGAGTTGGGGTCGATCCCACAGAGAGTAGTTCTATTTTGAATTCAACTATGAAGTTACAATAGTGATTTTTTGTAGCTGAAGGAATAGAGATTGTCGGAAACTATTAATAAAATTTGAAGGATAACAACAATGTCAGGGTAAGGGGTTTTTAGATCATAAATCACCCTCAACAATTAACTAAGAGTAATCAAATAGGAGAAAAATACTTGGGGGATTGACCAACCAATTGTTAAACTCAGCCTAATGGGTCCAAGTTGCTAACCAAAACTACTAACTTTTCATGGGTAAGGTGAACTGTAGATGAGTTACTTTTCTCTCGAATAACTACCTCATTTCAATTGAGTTCTATCGAACCTCAATGTGCTAAACATGAAGACCAACCCACAACTTCATTACATCCACTCTCTCGAGCTGGATACATAGAATTAGTCTTGGGATTAACTGTCTCGAGCTAAATCCATCATGACCCACTAATTAGGAATGAAAACTTATCTCTTTAGCTTTACACTTCTTTCTCAAGAAAGCATAAAACACTAAATTATATTTAAGTAAACATATAATAGAGTAGTTAAACCACAACGATAAGTCAGAACCACTTCGAATTAGCACTAAAATTGATAATAACTAGCATCCATCAAGCCAAATTCAACAATTAATTACATTGTCAAACCCCCAAGATTGGGGTTTTAGTTAATCATCATTAAAGAAAGAAATTCAGTACCTAATACATGTTGCATAGTTGGGTATTGAAAATCAAAGTTCTAAGATGAATAATATATTTTCTATTACAACATCCAATTGAAATATCTTGCCAAAATTGCTTAAAATCAACAAGAATAGTGTTTTTGTTCTCTCTATTTCATTCCACAATGATTGGCTGCCGTTTCTCCCTTCCAAAAATCTCTTTATACTGATCTGAGATGTGGCATTTTGGGGTTGATTAGCGAGGTACGTCGGGCTTCGCTGATCGTTCTTGTCCATCACCTTCTTTCTTCATGTTTTCATCAATCATGCACTGTAACTTTAGGCGGCCTAGATCAGGATCACCAATCACTTTCTTGATCCACCCTTTAGTCCTTTGGTTCGCCAATTCAATTTTGTATTTGTCTCGTTCAGTGCGTTCGGCGATACAAACTTGCTTTGCCGATCAATTCGGTGATTCACTGATATAGAACACAGTTCGCCAAAATTTCTCTCATTTCAGGCACAATGTACTGTAAAATTATGCAGTCTAGGGGTATCTCGGCGATTCACCGAGTGTGCTTGGCGATTGTCAGGCTTACTTTCTCCCTTTCTTTAGCTTGTTTTGTTCCTCTTTGTCTGTTAGTTTCCTTGCTTTGCTCCTCTATCCAGATACCTAAGAATCAAGGTTTACACATCATTTCATAGCATAAATTAAACATTTGGGGACACTAAATTCATCAAAACAAAGCCATAAATAAGTCCAAATTCTGGTCTTATCAAATAGCTAATGTAATGTCAAGGAGGGCAGAAAAGTCACTTAACATCCAAATATACTACACCTGACCGTGAACGTATGTTAGAGTCTAAGAAAGTTCTATAGTGATCCTAAGTAAACGGGTTGGAAAGTCAAAGTGTAGAAAATAAGGGCAAGCCTATGGTATTAAGCACAAATTGTATTTGAATTCACTTCTAAGTGTGTATACTGGGTCCCTAAATAAAAAAAAACTCAAATTGTGTCTGAAAAAGGGAATTGTTTACAGTAAGGGAACAAGTAATATTATTAAAAAGCTGGTATCTTGGTGATTGTTGTATGTGTATGTGACTGTGTCTATTGGTATGCTTATGCCATGTATTGATCCACATGAATTAGCTTGTTGATTTTCAAAGAAAAGATTTGCACTATACTGAAAATAAGTAAGGAGGGTAATTGTTTAGAAAATGCCACGTGATTGTGCAAGTTTGTGGGTTACTTCTGCACAAGTATCATTTAGAGTATGTTGCGTCACTTGAGGACAAGCAACAATTTTAAGTTGAGGGTGTTGATTCAATGTGAACTTACGATATTTCTAATGAATTAAACTTAGATTTTTTTTTTTGTGTCTTAAGCATTTTGTTATCAGATGTGATGGTATTTTGGTTTAATTTTGCAGGAATAAGTTTTGAAGTTGTTGGTATTCAAAGTGTTCAAGCAATAGGATTTTTGGTGACAGACGAACCCACCTACAAGCCATCGTTCCTTCGACGAGTCATAGGTGGAATGCAAGGATGAAGTGTTGAATAAATGGAATTATATGTTGAGTGACTGAAGCAATCGATGAGCCATAGTCTTCACTACAAGCCGTACATGAGGAGTGGTAGATAACTTCAGGAAGGATGAGATCTAGTCCATGAACGATGGTTGAATATGATGGGTTGGGCTTAAACTTTTGGACGTGGGTCATGCCCGTCGATGGTCCCACTAGAATATTGACTAAATGTTGAACGACGAAGGCACCTACAAGTCCTCATTTCTTCGACCAGCCATAGGGGACACTGCTCAAGACCATATTTCTTTAGTCTTTCTTTTCCTAACTTTTCTAGGATTTATTTTTTATAGGCAGAACCCATTGGTGGCACCAATTTTCAACTTAGACACCTCAACTACATTTTGTTCATTTTAGCCACCTCATGTTATATCCCGCTATGTCATTTTGACATTTTTTGCTGACATGTCATAGTGAGTGTAATACACTCATTATCAGCGCATGAAATGCTGATTTGATCGTTTAATTTATTTTATTTTTTCCATCTTCTTCCTCATTCAGCCATCATCTTCCAAAACTTAAACTCCCTTTATGGAGAAATAAATTTCATGATGCTACGAACAAAAAAAATTGAATTTGAACCCATTAAACTTATAATATAATGATATAATAAAATTAAAAGAAGACAATGTGAAGACCCGTGCTATTGTAAAGAAGAAGATAAATGGAAAGTAATTAATTTATGAATTAATCTAAACTTAGATTTGAGTAGTAGTATGTGTGGGTTTGTGATTCTATTTGAGAAGATGATGTAGGTGGGGAAGGGGTTGGGGTTAGGGTGGGTAGAGGTGGGGAAGATGTTGGGTGGGTGGGGGAAGAGTGGAGAAAACGTAGGAGTTGGGGTGGGTGGGGTGGAGAAGATGATGGGTTATATAAAATTTTGGGCGAAAATTCCACATCCCATTCACTCTTTGGTCACTTCTTTTTGTACTAAGAAATCCTTATTTCAGAATTATTTTTATATATGTGACACGTGTTTTTATTTAATTCATCATTTTGACACATCATCGGCAAGCGTATTACAAATGCTTTATACATTTGATTGATTATTAAAAAAGTGTCAAAATGACACAGTGGACCATGACATGAGGTGTCTAAAATGAAAAAGTTTAGTTAAGGTGTCTAAGTGAAAGTTGGTGCCAACTTTAGGGGGCTACCGATGGGTTCAGCCTTTTCTATAAATATTAGTTGTAGCTTTTTTTTGGGTTGTTAGACCTTTTTGAGATACTTTGTTTTAGCTTTGGGAATTATACTGCAAACATATTTAGCATTTAATTCTTGAAGTTTGGTTTATGAAATTTGCGTTTGTTCGTCAATTCACGATTCTTGTTTTCATCTATTCTAATTGTATGTTCATGATTTATATTATTAACCCTATCATGAATTGTAATAACTCAGGTATGAATAACTAAATCCACAACTAAGGTTGTGGGAACCATGAGTAGTTAACAACGTAAAACTAATAATTTAGTAATTCTAAAATAGTGATTATGCATGTATTGTTATTCTTTTCGCCTTGAATGCTTTCTAAATGTGCGTAACATTGGAACTCGCCTCATTCCTACTTGCTCGACCAAGGAAGTAATGAATGGGAAAGAGATTGAACAACGGATATTTAGCGTGATAACTTGCTATCTAATAGCCTGACGCAAAATTCGTGAGGGCTAATCTGGGTTTAAGGGTAAGGGTTAGTAAATAATACAGTCGTAGACCAACCAAGATGCGTAGTGAAATTCCCTACTTGGACGACCAATCACTTAGGAGATACCTAACTTACCAATGTGCATGTTAACACTAGGAAAGATATACTATTATTAGGATTACTACGTTAAGAACTTGTTGGGTGCACATGTGCCCTAGTCTCATCTCATATTGATATTACAAATTGTGAATCCTACTTACTTGTTGCTACAAAACAATCAAATATTACTTTATTTACAAATCCCCCCTTTTATGGAGGTGAATATGCCTAAAAGTATAAATAACCATAACTTAGCCTAAATCTAGACCAAAATTGATTTTAACATTTCAAGCGCACTTCTTCCAATTCTAAGTGTCAACGATTGTAAATTAATATAAAACCCAACTAAATGAGTTGGGCTCGAATACCACAGGGAGGAGTACGTATTTAAAATTCAATTAAGAAGTATGAATGCGGTCTAATCAACCATAGGAATAAAAATTATCGAAAAGGACATTAAACAAATTAAAGGGATGACACGAATATCAAATAGGGGGTTTTAGTTTTCAAATATCAACTACACAGCAGTCACAAACAATTTGGAATAACAACAGGGAGACAGATTCTCATGATGTGATCGATTATAGGCAAATTCGATATATGGGTAATTGAAACTACTAGTAAACAACTAAAAATCAGTGAGTAGGCTAGACTATAAGGGAGATAGCTTTCTCTCGAACAACCACCCCAAATCATGTGATTTCTGTCGAACATCAACAAAAATAACAATGAAGAACAACCCATACCTTAATTCATCCACTCTTTTGAGCTAAATGGGTAAGATTGGGTTTAGGATTCACTCTATCGAGCTAAACCCAGCTCAACCCAATACCCACAAATCATTAATCAATAATTTTAGTTCTAAAACCTCTCTCTCTCTCGCAAGCCAAGAACTCAAAAGTAGAACTGTATTCGCAACTACAATTCATAAATTAAACCTCAATTAATGATTAAACTCACTTCAATTCAGCATTTACACTATTAATTAACAATACCCATAAACTAATTAAATTCATAATCACATGATAACAACCCAAGAATTGAGGTTTATCTAAACATCATAAAAAGGTAAAAACTATTACTGAATCGATTAGCCATCAATTGGGTAAGAGAGATTTAGTCTTTACAAGGCTCAATTTGAAGAAAATCTGAAACCCACTTCCAAAATCTCCAAATTGAATCTCTAAGGTTCTTCAAAAACTAAGAAAAACATAACAGAAAACTGTTCTAAAACGTTTCAATGAAAAATAAATGTCCAAAGATGTAAAAGATACTAAACTAAATGTTCAAAACCTCATTTATCGTCGCCAAAAATAATCTACGAAGAGCTACTCGGCAAAGTAAGTCGGGCTCACTGAACCACTCGGTGAGCCACCCTTTGATCTCTTCCATCGCCTTTTCGCCTTGGTTTTTAGCATCCTTGGGGTCTGTAACTTTGGGCAATCTATCACTACTTCGCGGAACTACTTAGCGATGCGCCGACTGCTCATTTTGTCGTCGACTTGGTTTATTTCCCCAGGGCTGGCACACTGGAAGTTTTGGCAGTTGAACTAGCCATTTGGCGATTCGCCAAATGCTATTGGCGATCACCAGGCTTGCCTTTCATCAATTTTCAGTTTGTTTTGTTCCCTTTTGCATGTTAGTATCCTTGCTTTGTTTCTCAATCCATATACTGGAAAATCAAGGGTTTATCATCAGTTTATGGCACAAATTAAGCATTTAAGGACACTAAATCTATAAACGAAGCCCTAAATGAGTCCAAATCTCGGACTCATCAACACCCTAACATAAACTTTTGCTTGTCCTCAAGTAAAACTCAAGTTCAACACTTCAATAAGGATGTCTCAAACGGTGCTACACAAGACTCAACATGAATGCACACAATAAGACTCAACTTACACATGCAATGATCAATGTACTCAAAGATTCAAATTGTGACTCACCTTAATCAAAGATGCTCAAGATCACAATACTTGCTTCAAATGCAAGTTCAAGTTCAACAAATGTACTCAAATGCCCTCACAACAAAGATGATTCCATATTCACACACAATCTCTCAGCAATTTATAGTTCCAGAATCACTTACGACTCTCACACTCACAAAGATGAGCACATGCATGACTTCACCTATAGGTTTGCCCTTATTTTCCAATCAACATTCGTTTCAGCTCACTAAAGATCAAAATGGTCTTTTCAAGTCTTGTAACGAGGCTGAGTGAGAAGGTATGGTCATTTAGGCTCAGTGGCTGCTACCCTCATGAAATTTGGTCTGAACATCACTTTCTTCCTTTTCTTCTACATTTTGATCATGTTCATAATTCACCCCATTATTCACTTTCACATGGACTTCAGGATACCCCATTTCTTTTGCAATTTTTTTCACTTAATTCACAACTGTTTCATTCCTTTTTTATATGGAGGGGTTCCTTAATTTTCAAAACCGTTCCTCAAAGGGGAATTGTTCACTCTTCTTGAATTACCTTCTCTTTTCATCGCACCCCCAACTTAGGCTTTTGGCCTAAGTTGACTATTCAAATCAACCACACTTCATGAGAGTTATGGGTGAATGGATAAATAGGGATCACAATTGTTCAAGTTTCTTCCAAGAAAATGATAAGGCTCAAAGGGATTCAAACCGGGTTCAAACATCTCACAAGGTTGGCCATAAAAGAGGTATATTATCAAATTGTTTCACTATTTTAAAATTGTTGCCTAAGATCATTTCAAGATCTTGCATCACTTAGTCAATTGGACCAACGGGGAAAATTCTAGGTGTCATCACACACAATGTTCAAGGTAAACTCATCACACAAGGCATTGACACCAATATCAAATGAGACTCCTCACTTTCTAGCTAGTGTGCAATGTTCTTCACAAGAGACTCATTCGATAATCGGCTAGTCACAACGAGATGCAAAAAGTCCACACATTGTGTATACAACTTCATTTGGCCTCATCGTAGCCGCACATTCATTTTGTTCAATTAGGAGCACTATTTAAGTCATCAATATTGATCATAACTGATACTCAAATTTGTACAAGAACAGCCAAATTCATACCCAAAAGAGGTGGCACACATTTTTCAAAATAGGTCAAAACCATTTCCATTGAAAACAAGGATCCCCAAGCTCAAATATCCACAAGATAAGATCAAAACCAATTAAAACACAAAACCCAATATTTACCAATATTCACAAACAAAATCAAAACACAAGAGGCAGGTATGGAAATACCTCACCCTACCCACAAAAGAAAAGCAGTTGTCCTCAAATGCAACTAAAAACAACCAAAGTCAATAAAAACAAGAGAGATGGAGGTAAAAAATGATCATGTCTACTCAGCCGCTACATCTATTGGAAAATCAATGCCCGGTGTAACATTAATTGTACCCGTACTCGACCCAGCCATAATGGTGTCATGCAAGGAGGTATGTCGGGCAATCTCGAACATAGCACCCTCCAAGTCGGCTAGATCATCATACACATCCTCATCTCGCTCCCCAAGCTGCTCCTCATCGGTCTCAGCATTGGACTCATCAGCAACAACATCTTCCCTAATATTATCTCCGGTGGTAGCCAGAGGCATAACAGATTTGGCCGGGATATCAGTACCAGGGACCACAGGGACCTCTGCTGACTCAAACAGTGAAGTGAAGTATGTGGACTTCAGATGGACCACATCATTCCTCAACTCAGAAACCTCATCTTTCAAAGATGTAACCTCAGTAGTAACCCCCTATTGACTCTCACAAGTCTCTACTCTCGCTGTGAGAGCATAAATATATGTATGGAGGGGTTTCAAAGCAGCTAAGATGGCTCGCTCAATCATCCAAGGCACCTCGGCCTCTAGCCGGGAAGCCCACATATCTGCAGAATGGGCTAGGTGCCCCATCTTGAGGAGCATGGCCTGAGTGATTGGAGTCCTCAAGGCAGTGGTACCTGAAGTAGAAGACTGGGAGGCAGTGGTAGAACTTAGGGCCTGGGAAAGAGTTGAAGTAGATGTACATGAAGGCCCGGATGCCGGAGTAGGCAAAGTTGCCTTTACAGGTATAGACTCAACATCAACCTCTGGGGATGTATCCACCAAAGCTGCTCTCCTCCTATCCACCTCATCCCATGTGTACTTGGACTCAATGCGTCGGATGTCTTGTGGAGGATGTGGGTGTGACCTCAATGTCCCTCTTCTCGTGAAGAGGAACTCCTACCCGCTGATATAGCTCTATAATAAACACTAGGAATGGCAAGGACGTCTGGCATTGTTTGGCCCTCATGGCAATCTCCTGCTCTATAATTAGTCCCAAGTTGAGCCACTTCTTGGCGATGATGGATTCGAGAAAGGCTGCCTTTGGGTGGCAGAGGATGGACTCATTCTGTGAGGGCATAATAGAATTGTTGATGAACCCGAACCAATACCTGGCTACTATATTCAAGTCCTTCTTCTCAATTTGGGCTCCGACCTTAATCTGCCTCGGGGTGGTATCAGAAATAAGGGGAGCAAGCCAGCCCTTTAGGTCATCCAGAGTGTTTGTGTTGTAGTCATGCCCTCGTAATCATGCTCAAACCCTGTAGCTCTGTCAAGTGTAGCATTGATATGATCACTATTGCATCCCACTGTCTTCCCCTGAACTACCACAAACTCTACCGGTCTAAAGGCACTGGCCTTCTTCTTCCCCTAGGATACTAAGTCACTATATTCAGTGTTGAACTCTCGGATCTAGGTGGAAATGTATGGGCCACAGGGTCTGGTGAATAAGTCGACCTTGTGGTACCGTAGTGTGTCCCACATAAGAGGGTACATGTCCACCACACCATCCATGGACAATCTCTTTTCTTTAAGAATGGTCCTCAGTCCCTCCGCCTTTAGCCTGTTGAGTAGCTGGGGAAGAGGACCCTCAACTGGTGGTGCTGGAACCACCGTCTGTGCCAGAGCTGGCACTATATCAACAGTAGAAAGGGTAGACTTAGGGATCCTAGATGAATCTTGATGAACTCTGGCACAAATCTAAGCTCGTTGGGTCTAAATTTGTTGGTCATCCTCAGACTCAAAAAATGAAGCCTGAGAATTAACAGAATCCCCATCACTACCAGAGTTATGATTCGATCTCTTAGCTACGGGCGCTTTGCCCTTGCCCTTGCCTCCCTTCAGAGGTTCTTTCTTGCCTTTTTTGGAGGAAGAAATAGCTCCCTCATTGATTACGATGCCTCATGCTCGTTTGTGAGGCGACATTCCATTTTCATCACAATTGGTCCTAGACATAACTGCAAAACACATCGAAAAGAGTTAGAATAATTTCAAGAAAATTAGCAGAATTCAAAGTGCAGAAAGTCTTGTCGAACCAGTCGGTGAGTCGCTGAGTCACTTTGGTGAACCAGATCGGGTTCACCGAAAGGATCATCTTGAAAATTTTCTAGAAAAATAGTCGGTCGGTGATGTGCAGGGCCCTTCGGCAAAATGCCGACATCACTAGGCGAGCTCAGAATAGCCCGCTTAATTTTACAGTGTGTTTTAGGGGTTAGGGGTGCAGAGAGGGCGATCAATGGAACCTTTCGGCGAGCTCAGGCTTCCCGCCAAAAGTTACAGACTATAACTAATCCAAATCATGAAATTAAAGGCGATCAAGGGGGACACTGGCGAACCGTCGAACAGTTCGGCGAGCTCGACCCAGCTCTCCAAACTGCCAAATGTGCTAAATTTCGAACCCTATTCCCAAAAATCAATCCCGCAGTCCCCGAAAACAAAATCAAACACACACATTATGCAATCTAGACAAAACCCAATCGACCCATGCCTCCAAAGTACTCAGACTTCCCCCGATTTGGTTAAAATTGGCCATTTGACGACTTATGCCCTAAATAATGACGTCAAACACTCCATCATTGGCAAAGTACGTCATTTAGCACAATTGGGGGTTACTTAGACGTCACCCAACTAGACCCAACATAAATAACCACAACCCAACAAATTACAATCAATGTAAACGCACAAAACTCAGGGAATCATCATTTTAAGCAAATAGGCACAATTTTGAAACAAAAATAGAGACAATTTCGAAACAAAAATAGGCACCACAACACATCAAACACAACTCAACACAGGCCTAACATACAACATTAAAAATTTATCGAAAGCATTCGAGTTCAATGACTTATGTGTAGTGGTCATGTGTATGGGTTAGATGTCTGGGTACGAATCCCCAAGGACCATCCAAGGGGCCCTTGAGGAGGACCCGATCTTTAGCCAAGAAGCTGCCAAGGCAGCATGATCCACGACCCCAAACAACGGCTCGTAGATCCATCTACGGCTCGTGGGTCATGGGCATGGATCAGGCCTGTAATGGCCTGTAGGTTTTAAGCCACAGACCAAAACCACGGACGCCATTGATGGGGCATGGACCAGGCCACTGTTCGTGGTCTGGTGGGCGTGGAATGGACCTGTAAAGCTGTAAGGGACACGACCAACTTAGGGGTGAGTTGGTAAATTTACCCCTAGTCCTAAATAATATGTGGGTTATTGTTTTAACTGTTTTTAATTATTTTAAAGGTATTTAAATATTTATATGGTATTTTAGAATTCATTCTTCATTTTTCCCTAAATCAAAACCCTTCTCTCCTAAAAAGTTCTCTCTAGAACTCCATTGAAGGGTTAAGTCAAGTTCAAGCTAGGGTTGAAGGTTTCAAGTGTTTTTTTCTCAAAATTCATGGGATTCATGAAGGTTAAGGTATGGGAATCCTTTATCCTTGATTATTCTTCCTTTCAAGGAGCTCAATCCAAATGTTTTCAAAGTTCTTCCAAAAACACAAAAACCCTAATTTCGATTCTAAGCAAGGGTTCTTGCATTAAATGATTTTTAATGATGATTTATGCTATTATTGATGTTTATTGATGGTTTTAAGAAATAAAATTCCATGAACCCATGTCTTTCCAACTTTCCTAAATTTGGCTTATGAAGTGGGTCTATTTCTATAAATTCAAAGTTGATGGAATTATGTGTAAAGTGAATTGTATTGATATCTCTTGTGTTGTTTAATGTTTATTCATGATTAATTATTGATAATGGGTGAAATAAGGATGGTTAGCCTTATGGGTGAAGTATTGGTGATTGCTTGGATTTTGGTGATTTTGGCTATGGCATTGGATTATGGTAAGAAAGCTTGAACTCTCTTTATTGAATTGATTGTTGTTGGTAGCTTGAATCCACCTTTGGTGGTAGTGTTATATCTTATTCTTGTGTGGTATTATTGTGAATTGTAGCCATGAAGGCATTGGTGAAGTTGTTGTATAATGTTGGAATATTGTATTTTGAGGCCATGAAGGGCATTATATGAGTGTTATTATATTGTTGTATTATTATACACATATCAGGCTAGATGTAAAGTCCTATATGAAGCTATATGTAAAGTTTGTGTGAAGCTATGATGTGAAGATGTTCTAATGGTATTAATGTGATATTGTATAAAGTGTTATTATGCTAATGTGAAAGCATGTTTCTCTTGAAATGGTGATATGTGGTGATGATGGACTATGATGAGGCTTTATAAGATGATGTTATAGCTCATATGCTAGACTTGAGTATCTTGTCTTGTGTCATGAAGGCTTGATTATATATATGAATGTTTGGTTGGGCTATGACTTAGTAATGGAGCTCTTCGTATAAATGCTAAAAGAGGAATTCTAGGCCAAGACTTGAATTGGTAGACTTAAGCATAGTGCCTTTTTCATGAGTCTAGCTTTCCTAAGTAAATGTATAACCTTGAAGGATGGGCCTTAGGGTGATGTTTCCTTCTTGAGTGAAATGATAGACTTAGTGATGGATGGAGCCAGAACGACATAAGAATCCTTATCTAAGAAAGTCAAATGAGCTATCCTTGTGAACCTAGATTGGCTATGACTAAGAAATGGGGTCTTTCTTGGGAAGAGGTACTATGAGTTGGTTGAACTAGAAAAGGAACCCTCTCTAGTACATATGTGATTGAATACTCTATGGAAACCAAGGCTAAGCACCGAGTGGATGTGGTTAG